>VYYJ01001448.1:0-30881 GCA_021029165.1 Cyphoderus albinus | reverse complement strand
TTAAACAAAATGGGACATGATACGTATAATGTAGTACTACATTTTAAATGAAACATTTTGTTTCTGACTTTTCTTGATGTAAATAATTGTAAGTAATAGTAAATTCTATTTATTATGACATACAACTTCTTACTTTATCTTTGTCATAATCACCTACCCTTCTTTTCTAATCACACTATTTTTTTCTAGTCGTATTCTGCAGTGAACAAATTGTAGGGGATTTTTTCTGCCGTCTAACAGAAGAGGTCTACTCGTTGACTATGCACTTCTCTTCTTTTTTTAAAAGTCACTTCACTTGTTGCATTACTTAAGCAAAACTTTCACTGCCGAAAAGTAGCCAGTTTCTTTGTTTAATGCCCTTTTCATCTGTCGATAGAGAGGTCGAGTCATGTTTTCGTTGACAAAATAAACTGTAAAGATTCTTCAGCGGTTTATTTTCATTTTCCATTGAATAAGTTTTAAACAAGTAACTTTTAAGTGGGAAGGTTAGAAAAGCAGGATTAAAGATTATCAAGATTAAAGTCAACAAAGTACAACGAACAAAGACATTTTACATTTGCTAAAGAGGTTTGATACTTTCGCGCTAATAAAAAATGCAACATTCTGCATTACTATTGCTTACAGCGATTAAGCTGTACTTGTACTATGCTTGCATATCTACCATAAAGCATCCCATTATTTCACCGTTTCTTCGTTCACCTGATGTGATTAAGGACTTTGTAGTGAGATTTACTTATCCTATTCATTCAAAAGTTCAAAATTGTGGACATGACGAAAGGGTTATTATTAGCATAAACGATTCTCCGCAGAAACGTCACGTGGAACACGGAATTATCATTATCGTATAATTGTCACAACCGTCACTTGATCTACCACAACATTCTTCCTAAAATACTCGATTTAACTCACATCTCCAAAATTGTACCCTGTGAGTCGTGCATTTTGGATGAAAAGGGTGTAAGGTATAATTTCTTGTAAAGAACAATAATAAACAGCTATTTTGGATGTCGTGAAGCTGGTTGATTATCGCGAGAGAGAAAAAATATTTAGATACTCAATCTGACCGTTTAAAAAGGAAACAACGGATATAGTAAAGCACGACGAAACCATTTAGCAAAAGTGATACAGACGACAAACGAAGATTTAGTTATGCTAGTTTCTTATGCTTATTAGGAAGCAATAAAATTATTCCGTTGTATTAGCATCACATTTTATTAAAACGTATGATACTGTCTGACCATAGGGGTAAGACTGGAAGAAAAGAAAAATCGGCATGAATTGACTGCAGAATAAAAGAAATTTAGAAATGAACTCTTTTTTTTCTTTTCCATTTATTTCTATTTCTAGCTCTGCAAGACACTTGAAATACCTGTCACTGTGATTAAAACATCGTCACATCGTCGTCTCCGTCATCATGTTAATTTCTAGAATCTACTCAACGTTCACACTTGGCCAACTCTTGCTTTGAATTTAATGCAATTTAAATTTAATTCATGCGAAAGAACAGAAGAGAAGTAAATAAAATGAATGAATGAATACAAGATTTTACTTTCTGCGCAATCACACAGCCGTACTTGCATAAGACGTAAAACGAATGTAAAACATAATTTTTAAAGATGAAAATTGATTCATTCAGGATGCAGTGACTGACATAAACGATGATTTTCTAAACTTTTTGTGAGGTGCTAATTTTGTGTAAAAGATTCTGTTTTAAAAGAAGTAAGAAGATGTGCTACATGTGGGCATTGTGGACAAATCTCACCAAAAGGACTCCTAATTTTTTCTTCTCCTTTCATGATCATGATAATATTGTGAATGTAAAGTATAAAACATTTCTCTTCTCGTCAGATTTTATTATATTAATATATTCACAGTAGCCTATGAAAATAAAAACTCATGTCCGATCGTACACGTCACCGTCAACACCAAACGACCGCATTGTACGTAATAGAATAAATATAAATACCTACCAAACTCGTCATGATCATTATTCATCCTATCATCATTATTGCGTCTATTTTTGTCATGTTTCCTCAACCGTGCAAAGTGTGAGAAAATGTATAAGATATGATGAAAAGTGTCAAATTTTTATTTTCTAAATGAATGAAAAGAGTAAAATAATAACAGTAATAAATACGTAGAAAGAGAAATGGACACATTTTGTATTGTTATTTGGCGATTGTAAATTACAATTTGTAATTGAAAGCAAGATCTAAATTAGTAGACAACTTTTTAAAATCCCGATTTCTAAAATTATACCGTTTCAGTTAATTTAGTCCCACTTATAAAAATCCCATAAGAAAAAGTAATGTTTTAATTTATATCGAGTAAAATCTTTAATTGATGAGAAAGCAGTAAAATTAAGCTTACCAAAAACGCTCTCATGGCTTCAGAACTCCTTCACGGGCCAATATCAGGACTAATAATAACAGCAATCCACTGTCACTTTCTTTGCTTTCCAGTTCCACAACCAATTTTTTAAAAGTCAATGAACCAATTCTTAAATGAAATTATCACACCAATAATCCAGTTCGAAATAAATAAATAACCTCACGCTGAATTTTAAAAACTCTTTCGCCCCATTTATTGAATGTCTCTAAATGGAATGAAAAATAGATCCTAAACATACACGATAAAGCAAGCGACTGGGCAATTGAAACTATTACACCAGAGCTTTATATACCTTCGGTAGTGTCAATGTATTTTCGAAATTATCATGTAGATTCAGAGCAAAGATAAGGGAAAATTAACCTATCTGCGAAATGAAGCTGGTGGTTAGGTGGAGGCAGGCAGAAGAGATAGACCGTTCTTCTTTTTCTTCAAAATCGCAAGTGTTCCTTCAAAGTGTCCTGCGGCATTGCTAATATAGTAATATTTATCTCTCTCTCTCTCTTCGCTGTGACTTCAAGTATCAGTCTGCATTGGTGGTAAGGTTTGAAAAATTGCAATTGCTTTATCTCTGTGGTGGTAGTTATTGTGTTTACACATTGACTCTTGCCGAAATCATTTTCGTATGCTTCTATTACTATCACGCTCGTTTTATGCAACTCAAAACGACAATGTATTTTATTTATTTTATAACACTCTTACTCTTCTTCTCATAACAATACCTAGCTGCTTTACATTGTGTCAAAGATGAAGAACTCTGTTATATCAGTGATGATGGTGCTGTATTCTCTTCTGTTTGTCAGTATTTTTTAACACCGTTTGTCACAGAAATGCATTTTTGAAGTACATGGTAGTTAAAATTTAAGGACTAGATTTAATTTGGAACAAAATATAGTTTCATTTTTCTCAGTTTTATTTCTCCGGAGCCAGAGCTTTTCTCTGGATTTTGATGTAGGTACTCAAGTACTCATACTTTGCAATGCAATAAAATTTGCATTCGTGATTCTTGCGCAAAAGATATTTTTTCTAAAACAACATGAAGGTATTTAGGACTTTACATTCACTTTTAACATTAACAAATTTGTCAGCCTCCGAATTACGTAGGTACTTGCTCAATCTTTCCAATGTCCAATACAATTTGGCCACAAAATAATAAAAGTCAGAGTCGCGACAACGTCATCGTAGCAATCGTTTCGTCTCATAAACAAACATCATTCGTCATGACCAAGTAAGTAAACATGCAAAACAAAACGTTTTCTGCTATAAGCAACATCATTTTTGAAAGATGACAGGTGGTTTTTTCAAATAATGTTTGTCGTGTTGTGGCGTTACATGTACATGTGTATTTATGAAACGCCAAAAGTCTCCTGCAAAATTAATCATGATGATACGAATTATTTTTATTATTGCATATTTTCAACGTGTAAACGGAATGAGTAGAATTTGCTCTTAACAGTGAATTCTAAATGGATTTTCTGTTTTCTCATATATTCCATCAGTAACGCCATCATCCCGACATTTAAAAGCTCAATCTCAATGATTTACTTTGGTTTTGGTATATGCAAACATAATAAGCATGATCATAAATAAAGGCACACAAAACATTGGAATTTGAATAATGGTCCACTGACTTTTATTTATTTTCTCAACTTTCATGATGAATGTCATACAGGAATCTGACAAGATTTTTGGTTTTGAAAATGATTTCTAATAGAATAAGAACGATGGGGTGAAGCCTGCGATTATGGATCTCGTAATATTCGGATGAAGCCCTTCATCATCTTTGATTGAAGTAACGTAAGTATTCCATAATACACCGTTTAATGGGGCAGTAAAACTGCTGCTGGTCATCGCCACAATATTAAGTATTTTAGTTATGCAATAAATAATGGCAACAGACAAGAACACTATTTTGGAAGTAATAGTGATGTGTATATTTAAGCTGTTAGGATTTACCATCATAGTAAAGTATTCAAGAGCTCGTAGTACAGTACGATAATTGCTCAATGTCGTCAGTTTTTCACCATTTTCCATTCTTGCTAAAAGACCACGATTTGTCTTCATACTTCTTCGAGAAAAATAAGGCGCTTTTTCTTTGGTTAGTTATACACATCTGAATTCTTTTAAATTGGCACGAATTTTATAATAATAATTGTAAACATCTACTGCAAAGACATCATTTTGCCTGTATGTGGAGTCCTGGGAATGTGAATCTTGAATCGAAAATTAAAATACAATTTATGATGAGCGCATATGCCACACTTATCATAATGATCCTTACAATTTAGAATGGCGAGAACCAGTCGGATTGATGCTTGGCCAAAAATTGGTTTTCACGAATCCTTTCAAGAAAATGAGGGAGCGACTCGCCAACCACTGCCACCGACGCAATACCTAGTCTAATAAGAAGTCACCATTGCAAACACTAACAAACACTCCACCACCTCAGTAATAAGAAAGGGAGCAAGAAAACGGTTAAAAGGTAGTGGTAACTAAATGGGTAATAGTGCTTCACGACAATTATGAACAATGATGTTTATAGCCATGTTGATTATTGTATATGTACATATTTCTGGTGTATAATAATAAAATAAAATTTCAGGACGTGACAGAAATGGCGATGCTGATGATGAGTATGATGACACTTGTGATTGTAACCACACACAAACAGTGTCTTGCCTACCCTTTACCCAGTTTTTGTAAAACGCAATCCTCATTTAACCATTCATTTTTAATTTCTTCTTTCTTTGCCTCTTTTATGAACTCCTTTGTGTATTTAAACACTTTAAAAGCTCTTTTGTATAAATCTAGCCGGCAGAATCTATTGTGCCTATTCGGAGTATCTGTGTATTGATTATTTTGAAAATATTTTTATTCTTTGCTTTAATGCAATAACTAAAGAAGTCGCGGTGCTGAAAAAGATTCAAACTTGGCAAAACCTTCTCATGGGATGTAGCGCAAAATAATAAACCAACAAACAAGAAAAATACTTCTGCAAGTCATTTATTTTTGTCTTTTACGCTGCAGTAATAGAATTTTATTTCATTAGATAACGCCAAGTATTTACCAGAAACTGAATCTTTAATAGTGAAAATGAAATTTTAAAATGAGAGCTGTGTGTTGGTTATGTTTTTATCCTGTCACACTTTTTAAATCGCCTTACAATCTTCCTGTTTTCAAGACTAATTTCTGCAGATGAGCAATGAGCATTTTGATCTACCATTTTTCTTCGCCATTCTGTTATAATAAATAATTTTATAGTACCACTTATAACTTGATGCGACGGTTGACTTGTTACGTCAATGTATTATTACGGCAGCTTTTGTGACATTTTGATAGGCTATTTTGTATTATTAAGTAATTTATATTTTACAATTACCAATTACTATCCATTGTCACGATTCTTTTACAAATTTACCATTTTTGAGTTACGAGATCAATAATTACTGATTCACAATTTCCAATTTAAAACATTATGAACCTAAAGAAAAGTTAGAGCCACAATTCATATAAAACTATAAAACCAAATACACTGTATTAGGTACTATAGTTAAAATCATTGCAATGACAAATCATAATGTGTAATATACAGCATTACTATACACTTTTTCATTCTTGACACTTCTTGGATTCGTCTCTCAAAAGTTATAAATAATTTGAAATGTTTTCACTTTTTTGTTTGATCTGGCTTGTGAATGGCAATATTAAGAATTACTCCGTAGCCACTGTTCAGTGCATGACATATCTAATTCATAATTATTTTATCTTACTGCTCTGATCAGTCTTTCACTCTTCAAATTAGCCTGAACAGGAAGACCTGATTAAGATCTCTGCACACTGCGACCTGACAAATCTAAAAAGTGAGCTATGAGGAGTACACATGTGAGTATCAAATCAGAAGTGCATAGTGCACACTTCTGACTTAATGACAATAATGACTGCCAATAATGTTGCCGGTTGCTACTTGCTAGAGAAATGAAGTCATTCATAATCATATCTTCTTAAATCTATAATCTAAAGAGCAATCACTACTTGAAACATGACAAATGACGTGTTGGCGAGCTATTCTGTCAGTAACTTCTCTCAAAACAAAGTCTTATGAAAATTACTTTTTACACTTTGAGTACACGAGCGAAAGAAATTTTGGTCATTAGAAGTTCTATACTCTCCATCTTTCTTATTTCCGACAGCTTAAATTAAACTTAAAACTTACATTTTTAGACTTTTATTTTAAATCGAACACAATCGAACTGTATTATCACCAATTCTTAATTCCATGTCAAGTTTGGTGATCTATAATCTTTTCTGCTGTGATCGTGACTGTGAGGTACTCCATTTTATCAGAAAATGGTTCCTGGTTTTTGTTCCGTCGAAAAACTTAATTTGACAGAAAAGTCTGATGAACAATACCGATGACGATTTATCATTATTTTATTCTTATTTAATAATTCCAACTTGTAAAAAATGTAGCGCAAGCGTAATAAATGGAAGTAGTTCCAACAGTAACACAAAAAGTAGTGCAAAACGACCTCTTTATTCTAAAAGTGCATTTTTCTTGAATTACAAAACTTAATTTTAGCTTTCTTCTCTTTAAATTTCCGACAGCATAAAGATTCGAATTTTATTCGAAATGTACTTTTCCACATTGATTCATTATCATATTGAGCATTATGCAGTACGAAGGAATTGAAACTTTGTAAAGGAAGGAAAGGCTACTAACTAATTGATCATTTATTTATGCTGTAACATTAAATAATCTGCGGCTCTCCCTTAATCAAGTACCATTTGTATAAGTGATGCGAATGTGAATATTGTGGATATGAGTGCACTTGTAAAATATTGAACAACTTCATTTTTTATTACTCTATTATCAAACGATCTAAAATGTAATAATCACCACACAGTCTTATTAGGAATATTAGAAGGATTATTTTCAAAGTGCGCAAATTTTTTACCACACATGCTTAGTAATAAGTTTAAAATAACAAGACGAGCATTCCTAGAAAAGTATAGATTATTACAGCTTCAGTTAATAATGCTACCTACCACGGCTTTGTGAGGAAAGAGCTAATTTAACCTACTTTTCATCTTGTATAATAATGCTATGTACAAGTCTTTACACCGGCTACAATACACTAATGATGATATATTTTATTTATTATTACACCAAACGGGAACACGTTCGATACTATCTGAATTTGAAACATGGAATTTTTCACTTTGTGTAAATTTCGCCTTCTCATTAACAACTTTGTTTTTCATTCTGTACATAGTTTACTTCTCTTCCTGCACAGATTTGTCCATTTACCAAGTCCCACTCCCTGTCAACAATCAACACTTAAGAAGTTCATATTCTTAAGCATTAAAATATTATTTAGTTAAGGAAAGATTAAAGACGCTGGTTTGCAATCTGTCAACAGTTTATTTGTAAGATATACCTGTAGGAAATCCGCACATTAAACATTTTGAACATCTTATTCACTGTATGATATGTGTGGGCAAAATGTTACCTGAACGTATTTGGAGAATTCAGTGTATATATTAAAAATGTGATTTTATAATAGTATACCATAATTCTGTTTGCATAAATTTGTTTGTTTGATTAAGCGTAATCGCCACCATCTTACCCACTTTGTTCGAAAATGCATTCATCAATTATTATTATCATAAATTACAAGGCCGTGCCCAGAATTTAAAAATTCCCGACAAATGTAGAGAGATGGTAGAGTTATATCGATCATTTTACAGAATTCATATTATAATAATTCAACCATGTCCTGTACTCTAATAATTGGTGCATTTATTTCATGTATTATTTATTATATTTAAATTTAAGTGTTTACACTTTTAAATGGTTGTTATCACAGGCTCGCTAATAAAGTTGTAAGTGTGATTTCTTATCACCACATTTCCGTTTGCGCGTATGTTTAAAATTTACACAGGGGTGGATTTTTTCGTCTCGTCTTAATTTCCGCTATCACGTCTCTAGGCCATGACCGTACTGAAACTGAAATACTATTTAATTTGAGAGATACTGTTTATCATGCATATAATAAATGACATGAGTCAGTTATGAAACTAATAATTTTATGACTTGGATTTTTACCCGAAATGCATCCTTTTACTTTGTAAATATGTAGAAGTACTTTTGTTTTGTACAATACTTTGTTACTAAAGATTTAGCACGGCAAGTTTTATAAATTATAATGCAACGCTTCTATAATGAAAAGTGCTCCTATCGCTGCATTTCCAAATAAAATAAAAAGTGCTGTTCAACCTACTACTGCCTATTAATGATAAGTACAGAATAAAAACATTTTATTAAATGAAGTAGGAAAATATTTAATTGCATGATTTACGTAATTTACCTATGCAAATAAACTTGGTATTTTATTGGGGCAATAGAAGAATATCTGGTAAATTGACCGAATGGAAAAAGGAATAATGCCTGAGTATGAATGAAATCGAAAATACAATTTTGGTCTGATCTGATAATCGTTTTGTATAAATGTATATATTTGATCTTTAAAATATTTATATACGAACGAGTTTTGTGGCAAAAATGAGAAGGAAAGAAATTCAATCAAATACTCAAATCATGTAAGTAAAGTAATGTAATAACTCTGGGATAATGTGACGAATTAATTAATTTAAGTATTACATAATTTTAAACAAATGATGAAAAGGAATTTTCACTCCACAATCAACCTAGCCAAATATGTCCATTGTTTTAGTGGATGACCCTAGCGATCAGTCCTTGCTCAACAGTTTACTACACTTGGTTTGTATGACGTTTGATACATTTCCTACAAGTCTACTTTTGTTATAAATGAAACTTTTTAAAAGTGACAGTGCAGGCAACTTTATATATCATAATAATACTCATCTCTTTTCGCTTCTGAGTGTAGCAACAGCAGTCTGCATAATCAAAAACAGCATCAAAATAGTTTCATTGAACAGGTTTTCTAATTAGCCCCTGTTCCTACTATTATACATTGAGATTGATACACAATATGAGAGTAAATGGTCAGACATATTTGTGCATGATATTATGTTATATTACATATATGTCAATGAAGTCAAAAGGGGAAGATCAAAGAAGCATTGAAGCGATTATGAACAGCGTGCGTTCTGAAAAGATTTAAAATATTTAGGTAAATTGTCAAAGTTGTAAAGACAGATACCTACCCAGAAGTGCACAAATGGACATATTTGTGATAACAATACGAAAGAGCAATAATAATGTTTTTCAGTTTTTAAAAAATGAAGATGCTTCACGCAAACTCAAAGAATGAGGACACTTGATCTATCGTCCATTTGTTTTCCTTTCTTACATTTTGTCATTATGATTACGCAATTGAAAAAATGGACATTTTTTCTTCTTTGGCAGCTTTTGTGTGGTAAAATCGTCACTTCAACAATTCAATCACTGCCGTTTATGGCATGAGTAATTTCATTTTTCCTGAAAACTAAAAGAAGTACAAACTTCGCTGCGGTGGTGGAGTCTACATAATAATGAGAATTTTTCAGCCGTGTTGTTAAAATTGAGAGCCTCATTGCCAAACTCCTAAAGTGTAAACGTCCAATTAAAACCGTCTTATAGCCACCGACATTTGACTTTATAACAATGGTGAGATTTTTTGCACCGGCAATTTAATCCCATGTTCGCTGTTACTACACGCTAATTTGAAATGTTCATGTTTACCCTATGATTACCGACATTGGTTACTGGCAGGAAGGCAAAGTGCAGAAGTAGAAAACACGATCATAGCCATTAAAAGGATCGAAATATATAAATATTATGTACTATTTACTTTGAAAAGTTAAAAGTGTGCTGTACAAAGTGATGATCTTACATCATTTTGGCACTAGAGAATCAAAGTGCCGTAGGAAATGGCATCTTCAAAAATAATAACTCCAATATAATTGCTAGCTCTAAAATTGAAGTTGTTTTAGTGTACTTCCTTTCATAACTCTCCTCAATACTCTAATAATGAGGATATTTAAAATGTTGCATTCACGCAATAATTATTATGCCAAATTAGCTAACAATAATAGCTTTGACTCCCATTAATATTACATACATAGTTTTCAAATCCGTGATCCCGTTGTTAGCAATTTTCAATTTTACAGACATAAAATAAGACGAAAAATAACATTCTTTGTATGTTTAAAAACTGCAGCCTAATTAAACACTACAATAATTATTTAACTTTCAGTCAATTGTTGGGGAAGAAAAGAATCTTGTAGAGACATTAACCAAAGGATATTGCACGGCCGGCACTGCACAGGAACAAATTCTTACGGGTTACCGCCACTTGTGGACGCCAACATCGTGATAATAAACGAAACGTGTTCGTTTTACATATTAGTGACTAAATAAGTACAGGAAAATTACAATTGTATAAAATATAGCATTTTAATTGAACATGAGACTTTTTAAAAAAGGGTCATCACAGGTTAAGCATTTCTCTCACATTTTCTCATGCTGCCACGTAAAAAGTGTAATTATTTCATTGGTTTCTATTTCGCAATTTTCCTTGTGTCGGAAACAATTTCTTGAATAACTCTTTTAGGAATACTTGAAAAAAGAAGCGCTTCCCATGTACAGTTATACACCTCCAATACTTTACAGTTCTTGTTTTTTGTATAATTGACGTTAAAAGAATTTTAGAAAGAATTTAAAGACGTTGATGTTCAAGTTGTAAGTCGGATTTTTACTAAAGTAAGGAAAGTAAGCGAGTAAGGGCAGAAATAACGTCATCGCGTCTACGTTAAAATTGACCGCAAAATTCTTAACCGAAAACATCCAGTTCTTGTGGAACCGTAAAGTTTCAATAATTAAGATAAGATCTCTGGCTCCTGGCTCCTTATTATATAACAAAATTGGTCACTTTTCGTATTTTAATTGACTTTTTATATGATGTACTTTGTCGTGTCGTTTCTTACAAAAAGTACCTAGATAATTCAGAATTCAGAATTTTCGTTCATATAATTACTGGTTTCATTTGAAGCTTGTCTGAATGACGGACTTAGGTAATAAATTAGTTAACTGAAAATTGCCCTCTCAGAGATTGGCTGCAATTAATGATGACGCCAATTAATTAGTTAACTGAATGATGTTTTAACGCCAATCGCCTGAAGTTAAAAATTACGTTTGTAAATATTATTATTAATCCCATTTAAATGAACAAACGCTCACTTAACTGAAAATTATAAATGTTATTTCGGATAGAGATTTACAAAATTTAGGTGTGCGGAAATATATCTATGTAAATGCTCAAATATCAAGTTAGTTAAAATTGAATATATGAAAGTAATTAATGTGTATGCTCAAGAACTGCCGTTAACGAATACAATAAATCAGTGAACTTCTTAAGGGCTTTTTGAGGTTTGATTATGTAGAGATAAAAAGTGTTGACGACATTTTCATGAACAATGAGCAGAAATTAGTTTACAATCTAGTATATAGATCATAAAATATGATACGCATTCCTTCCCTCATATGCCTAGGGCTCTTGCTTGACCATAGCCATAATATAAAATTTCGATTTTCATCACTTCATTCCTACTATGACACTCAGTCAAACTTCATTATATTATTGTAGATGAAGCGTGTTGTTCAGTGTGGTGTCCTATTGATCTTTCTGCTTTGTATCAGAGTTACTTTCATTAAAGCATTTTTGTTCTGCTGCAAAATAAAGCGTGTCACAACAGAACAGAATACACAGACATCTAACTGTGAATCACTAAGAATTAAAATCACGACGCCATACGCCATGCCATACAACAATACAGTAGAAGGAATACAATTATTATTTACAGATCTAGAATTTATGGTCTATTGGTTGACTATATGGGTAAATTTAGATTTTGAAGAAAACAATCACGTCAAATATCACTCTAATCCAGTTCAACCATTTAGATTTCATCATTTCAATTAAATGGCACGGCGCATTTTTTAGAAATTTAATTGTTAAATCAATCTTTGTTAGAAATGGTGCTATCAACAAAAGAAACGACAGCAGGTAGTCGAGTCGTCCGTGTCCGTCAGATTATTGCTTTATTGCATTTCGTCGTGAATTCTGACTGCTTACATATAATTTTCGCTGACAATCTGAATTTTCACAATCCAATATCCTGTCATCAAAATATCGCAAGTTTTTGCAAATTGATTTTCTGCTTTGGTTTTGATTAAAACATACAGTAAACATTGGAGAGGAAATTCTATATATTTATATATTCATCTTGTCGCTTTTCGTTCAATAATCTCATTTTACACTATGGGTTTTCCTATGTTCGTCTTCAGCCTGCACAAATCGAGCGAAAGTAAGCCTGAATATATTTCACACATGATTATTATAGAAAAATATTTTGCATTTTAATTATTTGCCGTATTTATTGAATTTATTCATAATGCCAACGTCAACAGTGACACCACTGTCATCAATGATTGATTATATGTACATCTTATCAAAAACATATCAATCACGTTACTGACGAAGAGTTGTGTTTTGGGGGTTACTGACTCAATCTTACATAAATGAATGATGATCCAACATCTAAAATAATTAAATAATTTTTACTATGTAGACATAAGTGTACCCATCGGTAATGTTACTTTAATACAAATGGATGTGTGTTTCTCCGTCCCCGCGCAAATTTATTTGGACCTTTTAAAGCGACTGTGCAAAGACAGTCATAAGTAATAATAAAACATCAACGTATCAAAATTTGTTACAATATCACTACTTCCATTTTTTATGTTGAAGAATATGTGCATACTACATTATCTTGTACCGATCCTGTTTTCAAACTGTGACGGTGACGATACAATAACTATGTTGATTATGGTGCATTTTTGTGAAGTGGCGACAAATGGCTCGGAAAGATGATCTCGAATTGAGATTAAATTAACATGACTAAATTGAAAATTTTTACGTTTTTGCGTTTATTAAATTCAGGATTTCTTTTTATGTGCTTCTGCTTTTTGGAATCCAGGCTAAATAAAAGCTATAATCCACCTAAGCTGTAAGCTGCAAGAGTGGTAAAACATTATCACCAGAAATATTCATTTATGATCATATTTTAAAATGTTTAATAATACGCTACGACGACTAGGATGAGCTTTTTCTTAATCCACAGTCCCTTATAACAATCACACCAATTCACTTTTGAGAGATATCAGTCATCAGTGCACCTGCTATTGAGAAGGGATACACGTCTAAGTCTACAAAAATAAGAATTGTTGCTATTTCTGTGTTGAATTTATTTAAATGAATCAGATATGTACATCACTTACACAAAGAAGCTCGTGAGACGTTCATTTCGGTGTCTGTCATTGTCACAAACTAACCAATGAAATCTTTTGTGAAAAGAATATGATGCGGCGCATTAAAAGATTACAATAAAAGGATAAAAGGTACTAACTTTCCAAGTGACTTTCATTCCCAACAGATTACGCATTTAAACACCAATGACTTTGAATTTAAATGACTGTGAACCTTACGTCGACCACAACATGGTTAACGGCTGTAAAACCGAAAGTTTCTTCAGCAATTATGCAATTGTTTTTATACTGAAAAAGGTTATCAGTCTTCCCAATAATAAATAAATCCCATAAATTGCGATTGCGCATCCATTTGAAACAGAATATTCTATCTGATTTTTTACAATAATACTCTTTAATGAATCATGGATGAAATCAATCTAAAAGGGTATATAACTTTTCGCTTTTAAACACAAGTTACACAGTATGCAAACAAATAACAATGAACGTTCAAGGCCAAAAAATTAATTAGTGTGCGTTACAATATATTAAATTATATTCGGATAGATGTAATATTCGTACGGATTCAGACAATTAGTGGACATTTGTCAAAATAACTGTGATCGAAGGTAAGGTTAACTGTGGTTTCTTATTATACTGTATCACTGTATCACCGACTTTACTTCCATCTTTACACCAAACTTTTTACAATTTACCATTGTTATGCTCAATGCTATTTACCCAAAAAACGCTTCGTTTTGTTTAATGGGTCAAGATTTATGATTTTGTTCCGATTTTGTTTAATAGAATTAAAAACACCTTTTGTGAATCTGTCAAAAAGTTGTATTGTTTATTTATTAGTTGCGGCAATACTTACTGGTTAACAATACTGCATTATATTTTGTTAAACATAAAGTTTGCTGTCATTTCAACTTCCACGTTTGCTAGAGATTGCAGGACAGGAAAATTTATTCATCCAAATGCAGAAAACTGACAGTGGCAGCAGAAACACTTTACTGTCATTTCATTTGGGAGTGATTGTTGTGCTCTTGTTATGTAACATTCTTTTAATCACAAATTAAGAAAGAACTCTTAACGAAAATCCATGCAAATATCACATCTAATCTCTAATATCTGCTATTACCTGTCCAAAGTGGACACGATATTATGTTTTTTATTTTGACAGCAACACGTTGATCCATTTCTTTATCTACAGCCTGTAGACTACGGTATAAAAATTATACGACCAGTCCTATTAAATTATTAAATTAGCATTCATGAATCTAGTTATGTACAACTACAGCAGCAGTTTTTGTTTCTAATTTGGTGACATAATGACAACAAATATGCAGTTTAAAAAGCTGATTTTTATCTTTTTAATTTAATTCTGTGCTGTTGTGTCATTCCCGAGTAACACCAAATTTCATAATTTTGTGTTTTAAAGTTGAAGAAAATTTGACTAAAAACATTGCCCGCAACGCAACTCAATTTACATGTATACATGTATTTTCGGGTCTCTGTCAAAACACCATTCTTTTTGTGACAGGTAAACACTGTTAAATAGGTTATATAATTGTTACAAAATATTCAACATCACGCACCCGTCCAACTCAAAAAGAAAACAGGAGTTAGCAATCACTTTTTATTATCCCATCTCATTTCGTTTATTTAAGAGATAACCAAACCCAAAGCTGAATTTTGGCACGACGTGAACATAAAAATTATCCCAATAACGGCAGCAAGTTGCTGTTTGTTGTGTAAAAAAATATATTAGCGGATCTATATTAAATCAACATTCGTCTAGATTGTCAGATTCTTTCACTTTTCCCCTTACCTACCTATACCTGCCAAGCCTTCGTCATCGCAATCATAGATCACTTCATTCGCATCAGTTGGCGTTAAGAAAGAAAAGCAAGTTTATTTTCCTTAGCGGTCTCACACGCTGACGTCGCATCATCAACATCGTGATTTTATCGATTTTTCGATTTCTGAGATACTCATGATTCAAAAGAAATATTAGTTCAGATTTTCGATGCCTGATAAAGGATTGGTGGTTGCTGTTATACAACTAAATAAAAGTTTGAAAAAATCATCCAATTTTCAAGATTGTTATTCAATTACGCGAGTGATGCACACAAGCAACACAAACACAGCATTACCGCCGCCTGAACCATCTCACTTATCTTTTAGGGAAGAGACGATGAAAAATCATTTTATAAGCCATTCAAGTGGTCCCAAAATCAATTTTCATCTTTTTGTTCTCACTTTGATTACTTACAATATCATAAACGTAACTGCGCGGAGAATTACACGCTGTCTCCGACTTTCAAAATGATCATAAAATACAAAGTTGATTTTTATTGTTATTTAATTTTTGTTTTGTGCGTTCCATTCCATATTTAAATTTAGAAAATCGATTGCTTTTACAGCGTCGCTACGGATTATCGAATACAGTGTTTGATTAATTTTATTTCAAATCTTCAACACAATCTACACAGAAAAGTCGAACACGCTTTCCTTTTACTCTCAGTTCTCATTGCATTTCACTTTCCATAGCTTAAACAATGTTGACATTTTTAAGAAAAGAAAAGGAGAGAAGCAATCATCCTTGGGCAATTGTGTCACAAAGTTGTCAAGAAGTTGAAGATTATCTCTTCAATTTGTGAAACTGGGAACTCGTGAAAATGGAATATCAAAGCAAGATCAACAGCACTTTATAAACCGTAATAGCAATAATAATTACAAAAAAGGATTTTGAAAACAAAGGTAATTATTATTCATAGTCATAAATAAGATAATAAAAGTAACAACCAAGCAAGTCTACAAGTTTACATACATCGAATTTCAAGAGTTTCTTTAAATCTTATTACATTCAACAAACACAAAAAGTAATTTTTTACCAAATGAATGCTTTTTCTGAATAAATAGCTGTTTACCTATCAGTGTTGTCGAGCATGTTAAACAATTGTAATGAATCCGCGCAGACCACCAGACAACAATAACGAAAATGTAGGTTATGCAATGTAATCAGTCATTTTACATTAAACGATCACTATAACATATGCCTACCAGAATGTCTGTCTTCAAATAAACAACCACAGAAAATTTAACATGATATATAATATTTCGACGAATGAATGGATAGCTCATCTTCAATTTTGAAACATGGCACCTCTCACCATTACAGAGAATAATAATGATCAAGTCCATTGCTTTTTTAATCAGAAAAGTGCTGCATTGAGGAATGCGTTACGGAGAAATCTGTCATTTATAAAATTGAAAAGGTGTATTATTGTTGGATGGATAGGCTTCTTTTCCATGTCCACTGTTGAGAATATTGTGACTATGATGTGCCACCATTTCACGAAATCTTGTCCTTATTTTATCTTTTGTAGATGTGGATGATGTCTCAAATGTAAAGTACGCATTATGAATATTAATCAGTAAATTGTTAGCAACTTGGAGGAATGATTATGACTGTGGGAAAAAGCACGAAATGAGAGCTGAAATGTTCAATGTTCGAAGCAAGAAGGAGCAGAACCTTTATTACACTTTGTTTTTGTTTTAAGTTCCCACTTTTCTACGTAATAATAAACAATAGAGAAAAATAATAATAAAAGAAAAACATTTGGAATCATCTTCACATCATGACATGACTTTAAGCACTAGCACTGCTCTCGGGTTGTTTGTTAAGAAAACAAGTGATTAAATCCTCTCACTTTTTGGTGGCGAGATTGAGACACATTAGCTCACGAAGGGGAGTATTACAGACATGTGTATAACCTATCATCATTTACTGTTTTTTATTTTCCACTACGGACTAATTGTTCAAATAAACTTCTGAATCTCTTTCAAGTTGATTTGGTTATCCGTACCGAAAACTGTGTACTTACTTTATGTTAACACTTATTGTAGTAGGTGGTTATCGTCGTTATCTTACATACACTGTAGAAAGATGTCTACTCATCTCTGGCGGATTCGTGTGAGAATCATTAATTATGATAAATGCCTGGCACCAATAATAACAAATCACGATTTCGATTACACTTGCGATTAATTACTCATTTGTTGATAGCATACTATTATTTTTTATCCCCAAAATTATGTGCAACTGTAAAATACTTGAAGAGTTAATTGGAGATTTATTTACTCTTGGAGTGATCAAGTGCCATTGTAGTTTCTTCTTTGATACTTCGAAAGCAGTACTACGTGCTTACCTTGTAAATGACATAAAGTTGTGCAACTTTTAGTACGTTTTTAGATTCATTACCATGCTTTTATTGCAACGTATTGGTACAAAAAGTGATTTTCGTACTCTACGCGTTATTATGTAAGTTTAGCGAAGCTTTTAATTTTCGACAAAAACAATTTTATCTAATGAGTCGTCTGCTATGGTATGACAGAATGGAAAGTTCACGGTTACCTGTGTTGGATTAGTAATAGTTTACGAAATTATTTTGTGGGTCAGTATTTTTCAATTGTTTAATGGATTTATTTGATTTGAAAGACTCTGAAGCAAAGTAAAAATGCAGAAAATTCACAACAACAAATAATGTAGGAGATGGGACAATTTTAATTGATTTGTCTTTTTGCAATAGTTTCAATTCAAATGTCACTCGAAACTGGTGCTTAAGAATGAAATTATTCTGAAAGTTCAGCTAACTACGTTTCGTTATGCTAACGCAGATGTACTGTGTCACACACGGCAGATTCTTTCAAAAGACACTTCAGGACACCGCTTCCATGTTGGTGCTGGTATCGGTCAACAGAATTAATTATTGAATGCCGTGGTGCGATTAAGACACTTCTTGGCGAAAATAAATTACACACACGTTCATACATATAAGATTGTACCTTACATCTTAAGGTTTACATAAGAGCGACATCGCAAATTAACCCCTACAGAAACAATTGTATACACATACAAAAATTAAATATTTTTTACCGTTCGTCGCTTTGAGCAAGTGACAATTTGAATGTAGATGTATTATTTATATGAGCAAGTTGTACTATTGTTCCACACTCTTTCAAGATAAAAGGCGACTCGACAGGTGACACAGAAATTAAATTCATACACATCCCTAGGGAGAGATTAAGTACACAGTGGTAATTGCAATGCTTAGATTAGATTAAATGTTAGATTATCATCTCTTCATTTAAAAGAATATAGGTAAAAGTCAGAAGAATCAGTAGCAATAATTTCATCTTCCCTCAAGTACAACTGCGAGCCTTTTTGCGAACGCAGTAAATGAACACAGTAAGCAAAGTTGACACTCCTTCTAGTGAAACGTCAGTCACCATACATGTTCATTTTAAAGTGGTCACCGAAAGTGAATCGCATCTTTATTTAATAGAGGATCTCCATAAAACAGAAGATTACTTTCGATCAAATAAGAAATTATCAATTAAGCGCCTTCGCCTACGCATAACTCTTTGTCGTTTGTGCTGTTAATTATAAAACAGCGCGTTTATGCAATTCAATGTATCACACAACAACACAATGATCAAAGCACGTGTCTGAACTATGTAATTAGTTTTACTGGCAAAAGCAAGGGTCTATTGAGGTAGTGACGTTTCATCCATCAAATCTCTCTCTGCTTTGATAAAATTAGAGATCACAGGAGCATTATTAATCAATCAAGAGGATGCATCAAAAATATTATAAACCAGTATAGCATCCTCCCACACACTACATGCTTGTTTAAAGTCGGTCATGCGACGTGAGTGCAATACGAAATACAATTCGTCTCCGTCAAGTTAGAAATTTATGAAATACATAAAGCACTGCTTTGATGGATTGATTTTTGTGGATAGTCATCCAAATTTGTCTAAGGATGACTCAGATAAAGATTGTTAAATTGCCAATTTTCTAGCCAGGGTATTTATAACATCGACGAAATTAAAGCGTATGATTAGTTGATTACACAATTTATTGTAATGGTCACTTAAGTTAAGGGTCGTCATCAAGCCTAAGGATTTAAGTAACGCCGATTCCAAATTGTCCAACGGTGAACTTTAGTGAAATTGAGATAAAGAAAAGCCCAACTCGAAAATTGAAATGCTTACTTCCTATGTATTCAATATCAATTACTGACGTCTTTAATTAAACAAAAGCATTGACAGTGGCGTAAGAGGTAACTTTTTTAGTGTAAAACTTTTTGAATGGTGTTGCCGTTTGAGAACATAAACACGTAGACAATTTCACCATAATCTCATTATTAGATCATAATTTCAAAATTCTGGTTTTTACAATGAAATACATCTTACTTTCTTGTTCTTCTTTTACTAACATTCAGTTGTATTTAAATGTAAAAGTTGTACAATCCACGATAATAAAGTAATTTAAGTATTTACTCTACTCCTTTACCAATGTTTCAGAAAGAACAAATTATGTATTAACCCAAACTGAGAAACCCGAGCACTAGAGAAGTCTCTTGTTCATGTTTATGTCATTTTATTTTAATAACCCTCCCACAAATTTGAGCAAGGCGGTTTCAATCTAAATCGTATAATACAACACTTCAACTTAAATTAATAGCCACTCATTGTTAATTTCCCAAAATGAATCATTGCAGCGGTTACATGATGCTTGCTTACTCATAGTCACACTTACCTTGAGTCAATCAGTCAAAAAATAATGGCATATTTTTTCTTAAGGTATCGCTACAAAATCTCTGCAACAGTCCATTGTTTTAAAATTTATTTTCATATTATTTAAGTTTTCAGGTAATATGAAATCTTCAGGGAACGGCAGCAGAGACGGATGTAAAATGGAGATTTTCGTTTTAATAAGCACCTTTATGTTGTTGTACCGCTCCCATCTCAGATTGTGTATTTCATGTTTACATTTCTTTGTCCACTTTTATAAACCAAATAATACAAAAAACGAATAAATTTATTCTTCGGTAACAGTATATAAGGATCAAATTTTTACGTATTCTGAAATCTTGTGAAATCTTGTGAAATCTTCTGAAATCTCAAATTCTCTAAAGAAAAATAGGATAAACTTACTTAAAATTATGCGAGGAAAAAAGATGCTATAATTTGTTGCTTAAAAATGGATAAGGTATGCGTAAAGCGTAATATATATGTATTATGCAGGAAAATAAATAGCGCATCCAACAGTATTACGAATACTTGCATTAGTTATATGTTACAACATCCCCATTCAGGAAAAATCCTCCATTTTGGATGCTTTGCGTCTTGCGTGGTTTAATCAAAGAATGAATACTGAATTATTACTTATACATACCTGGTAAGTGGATTATTAGCCCAGGAAGGAAACCAAGATTGGCATCATCGTGTCAGCATATTTTTTTTTGCAAATGAGGCTTTTCTAGAAAAACTCTTGCGCAAAATTGTTGATATCCATATATTTGTTTAGTATGATGGAATAAAAATTTGAATGAATAAAACAGGCACACACCTCCCTCACATCCGAACATGATAATAAAAAATATTTGCCATCATCTTCTCTCTAATCAAAACATTCGTTGCAACTCAGGAGATTCAATCATTCTGTACCGCTAACCTGTGAGTGAAGAATGACTTTCAAGAAAATACGAATATGCGTTAAAAGTTGGTGACAGACAACTTTGTGTCGTAATGGAATTGTAATTATACCTAACAAAGCATTTCTATTTTTTGCTACCTTTTTCTTTCTATCTCTATTTTTTCATTCGATGAAAATAAATTCCTCTTTCGTGGACTGAAGTGATCTTATTTTTATTTATTTATCTGTTGCTTCCACAAATATTTTCATATTTCAATTTAAAAATCATGTCCATCTTTGGTGCATACTGTCATCATTTTACCGAGTTTTAGTCGAGATACAAATACATACATTGAATGAAGGGGTGATGAAGCGTGCCAGAAATATTAGTGCGACAGTTGCATTGTAGATGAATCATGGCTAACAAATAAATCGTTTGACAGCAGCTACCGATACATTCTTTATTGTATTACAATAAATGACAATGTATTTTTTAACTTTAAATGCGATGGCGAGCCCACAATATAAGCTGTCCACAATCACTTATTTTTCTTAACTTTTTATCAAATTTGGATTTTTCGTGGAATGATTGATATATCGTATAGCTAAAACAGTTTGCTCCACTGGAATGGCAATATCTGAATCTGTAATTTATAATTTATGTTCATTGAGAAAGAATCCTCAAAATCACAACTCATTTAATGAGTTTGTCTTTTTGTCAAGACTGCGTGATCTTCTTTATCGTTTATTTGAATAGGTAGTCCTCATCCATACTCACATATATGGTAAACTGTGCAATACATTAAAATAAACAAACATTGGGAAAGGGAAATTTGGTTTTCACCACCTTACTGACGGATGATATAAAAGATTGTGAACAATTGATTATTTTTATTGGTGCGGTTGAAGAATCGGAAAAGTAAATAATGAACGCATGATGTTTGTTAATGATCGATTAGGTAAGTGAATGGGAAACTTTCAATAAAAATGCCAATGATTCAATTTATTAAATTGAAATGATGATAATGTAACAATACCTGTAGAAATAAAAAATATTATTTCTAATATTGCAGATATTATGAAACTTTTTTTAAAGCGTCCTTACATCTTACATCAAAGTTAATATCATTATCATATTTTGAAAATGTTCGATGGGTATAAAATAAATGTCATTTTTCATAGACCAGAGACCCAAAGAGTCTTCGTCAAGCCAGGGAGCCTTATTTTGGACATTTCTTCGGCAAATATTATTTAATAGCTTTTATCTCAACATGGGATTGTAAATTTCACTCGGACTTCCTGCTAGATATACGGGAACCACTAATTTGAACCTAATTTTAAGCTACAGGTGTTCATATTTAAGAAAGAATTGAGGCACATTTGTGAAAGCAGCATGAGGGTGCTATATTCGTGGTCAATTTTAAAAGTTTACCAATCTTTTTATGGGCTTGTAAACTTTCAAATTGGCATGTATGTACAATGTTAAGATGATATGTTAAATAAAATTGACACATTGGATTCCAGCTAAGAATACATATTATTTGCTTTTTCGTACCTTTTATAAAGCATTTTAGTCCTGTTGGCCGGTCAGTTGTCATTCCTTCTTTCAGTTGGACAGATCCCAAATTGAATAATATAAAGTAATAACGCAGAATCTTAAAGTACGTTTTTGTGCTCAGTCTTAATCAACATGATTGTCAAGTTTTTTAGCATACTTTCGGTAATATTACACATAATCGGTACATGTAATTATTTTCATTCTCTTTACATGCCAAATGATTTTAATTGATTACTCATTTTGCTCTTCTGGGTTTAAAGACAATTATAGTTTCCGTGGTTGGACAGCAGCCAAATAGCTCATATGGACAACCGATTTATTCAAACATTGGTACCACAGGAATTACAATTACAGGTTTTGGTACAGGAACAATAGCAACTTCATCAAGTCCCAGTGATGAAGGAAGAATTGTTAGTAACTCAATTTTGGATCCGTTGGACCTGGATGATGAGTCCAACACACCAATTGCGAGCGCGTTAACAGGGGGATATGGAGGAAGCACAGGAAACGTCAACGATCAGTCTTCGCAATTTAATAAATTTCAGCAGCCGCTAGAACAATCTAATACGGGCTTTATTCCAAGTGGGCCGGTCCCCCAGAGACCCACTGCGAGTGGTTCTTATAATAACGGTCAAAATCCTAACAGCAGTTACAGTGTCAATGTTCCCACTGGTCTCACTGGTGGCGCTAATCAAAACTCAAACTTTGAAAGTAATTCTCAACAAGGACCAAACACAATTCGTTATGTCTCTGTTCACATTCCTTTCCCTGAACCTGTAACTCCAAGCCCAACTCGTGTAACCCAACCAACTCAAAAACCCGATCGTCACTACCAAATTGTTTTCATTAAGGCACCCTCAATGTCTCAGGAGCTACAACAAGAGATTCAAGTACCCCCTCCTGCTGAGACCAAAACCATTGTATACTTACTTTTGAAAAATCCAGACAGAAACACCCCGGTCAAAATGGTGCAGAGACCCACTCGACGACCTCCTCCGCCGGAAGTATATTTCATTCGTTATAAAAACGGAAATAAGCTGAGCGGTCAGAATAATGTTGATGCAAATGGCATTAACAACAGTGGAAACAATCAGCATCAGGAGAGAAACAATAATTATAATAATCGCGACAATTTAAATTACAAGAATGAAGTGGCTGATAGAAGACCACAAGGCGATAGAGGGTCGCCACAGCCCCAGAGGGTACCTCAAGGAGGTTATGGCAGTCAACATGAAATTGCCGCAAGTGACTTCAGCAACCATGAAAGTTTCGATGCGCATGAATTTTCTCTTTCATCCTTTGATGAGCAGCATCATCAGCATCAAAGTGTTCACTCTGAGATTGCGTACTCGGCAAAACAACGGTAAACTCATTTTTTGTGGCTTACATGATTCGGCCGTTGTTGATCAATATTTTAATGATATTTTCAAACACTAATATTATTTTTTTTTGTTAACTTGTTTCAGTGTATAGAACTAATAAATATGTAATGTACAAATAAATCAATTATTGTCAAATCGTCTAAACGATCATTTGATGTTGCGTATAATTGGTCGGAGATTAGAACACATTCATCATTTTCTCTTGTCTTCTTCCAATCCGTCGCTCGAGGCTGTGAATTCATAAATCGTCTTCAATTATCAAAAGATTCATTTTTCAAAAGAACCCTCGACAAAAAGAGTCACACTTCACTGACTTGTCCCTCTGTCACTCTAACAAGTAAATGGTAATTAAATGGTTATCATCATTTTCTTGACAAAAGTGATTACTTTTGCAATTCTTGCAAATTAGAAAAATTTTTATTAGGTACAATCTTGTAATAAATTGTGAGAGTGAGTAATAAGGAAGTCTGATCCACTAATCTGATCCGCCCGCCCTCATCGCGTTGTGTTGTTTGCGTGTGCCCACGAATGAATCTCAAATCTCACGATTGTGTAAAATATTTGCATTTTTATGACAATACTAAGTAATGCTTCATGTTGGAGAATGTTGAAATTTAAGCCGAAATCAGTACTTTGATGTTGATGACCGGTTTTCATCGAAGGTATGTATATTTATGTAAATGTTCATTTGTTGACAAATTAGTTGTTTCAATTTTTGTCACTCACGGTGTTTAAAGTGCATACCACCAGGCAGATTGTCATGAATTGTATTAATATATCTTTCGATTCTTGAATTTATTTTCACGCAGCTTAATATTTATTATTCAATCAAAACCTACCATTAAATTCAGTGTATGTATTTCAATGAAGAGGTTTACCATAATGAAGATATTTTCAATATGTTAAATGTAAGTATCGATTATATTTACCTAAAACAATTAGTAAGATTTGCAAGCTGTCAACTAAAAACAACTAACTTTAATGTTACTTCAAAAAGTAATGGCAACAGTGAAATCTAGTGGTACAATTGAAAATCGAATACTGGTAAATGGTGTAATGATATTTGTAGTGATGGCGGTGACTGCACAACCATTCTTTGTTGCTTTTCTGATGCAGACTTGAATACAAATACTTACAGTAAGAGAATATGTGCAACGGTGCGATTACTACTTCGCCGGGGGTAGCTTAACAGAGATAATTTCCCCCGGTCAATGTCACCTCACAATTGTGCGACATTTTAACATGGTCGTGTATGACTTAAAATTCATAGAATTACCAGCAATGTGTTATGAAAATAAACTGATTTATTTTTCATTGATGTTGTCATCAGAAGTATTTTATTTTTAGTTGCGAAATAAAAACATAGCTTAATACATAATACATTACAAATTACCTATGATTTAAAAAAAAGGCATCCTTTCTGCCCAAAATGCCATTTTCTTTCTCGTCCTACAAAATCCCTCAATGAAATTTTGTGTTTCACTCGTTTGTGCAATTGCAAGCTGAACAAAGACAAATTATGAATAAATATTAAATCGAATATTATTAACATCACATTCCCATGCATTTGTCAATTCTGCCAATCAAATAGGGTTAGGGATTCCTTTCCTACTTGGATTCTTTATATGCTTCCAACGTCATTCACTCCCTAGTCCCTAGGTTATTCATGTACAAAAGTCGATGAAACGTTTTTCTATCTTCCATGCCATAACAATAAAATGATATTTTGCATGCGTACTCCGGAAAAAATTGCAAATTACATAGTAAGGAATACAAAATACCAATACACAACATTGAAAAGAATATTTATTTATTAGTAGTAATTATCTAATGAATTTGCAAGTCAGTAGCGGTTAATTGAACCAATAGTTAAGACTCAAGAACCCACAGTCACGATATAGATGTCACATCACACCGTATCTATCTTAAATGATCTTTCATGAAGTAAACATTTCAAACAAAATAATCCAAAAAATTTTATTCCCATTAAAAACTTCTCATTTACCAAGTATTCTTAAAATAGATTTCAGTACCAGAATGGGCCCTCCTCCAAGACATAGCAAAAGTAGTACTCATTATTACTTAAAAGCATACATCTGCACAATTGTATTATCACTGTAGTTGCTCTTCTGCTTTACTAAAACTAGACCACTCAAGATATGGTCAAACGAGACCCTTACTAACTGAGCCGCCTCTCAATATTGATAATCTGCCCTCGAGGATTCAACGGGGTGATTGCAACGTCTTGCCACCAAAATTCTGCCCTCCTGCAACTTGCATGCCTTGCAATCCATGCTCTCAACCAGTTTGCTGTCCACCGACACCATGTATGCCCTGTTACTATCCAACTTCATGCCCTCCCGCTTCAGCCTGCTGCCCTCCCATGTGCCCGCCCACTCCGTGCTGTCCTCCACCTTGTCCGCCAATTCTCGTGTGTCCACCAACGTTCTCGTCTCCTTATCCTTGCATGCCACCTCCAGAGTGTTGCCCACCGCCACGGTGCCCGCCTCCTCCCTGTGTACCAAAATGTTGTCCCATTGATACTTCAGGGGGGTGTTGTGGTAGTAGAGGTAACAGTGGAGGATGCTGTCGAAGTCCGAAGCAAATCATTTGTCTCCCAAGAGGGACCACTCCGATCGTTGGAGAATGCAGAATTAACGCCTGTGCTGCTATTGGTAGACGAAATGTTGCTGCGAGGAATTGCTGCGCTCCATGTCCTTCCATAAAATAGATGCAAGAATGCTAACAACAATAATTGCAAGCAGCCGCCTTCATATAACAACTGCAACTTTTACCTGACAGAAATTCCAAATGAGCTTAGAAATCAGTTTGGAATGATGGGTGCAGGGTGTGATGACACTGATGAATGCACTGATGAAACTGAAGAATGCAGCTCGGAAAATTTTGATGAAGAATGTGACGAGGAAATAAACCGAGCTGCTGGAGATGATCAATGTATCCATCCTCCAGTTGGGTATCCTGGATCAATGAGGACGCCGTGGGGCGCTAGACCTTGCTGTGATCCTTGCTGTGATCCTTGCTGTGATCCTTGCTCCCCTTTGGGTGCCGCAATGAAGGGACTCTTCAGTATGGGAATGACAGCTGGAATGGGCCAAGGACTTCAAGCTGCCTGTGGGATGGGTCGTGGGATGGCGACGGGAAGGTGTAGAATGCCAACACCATGCATCCCCAGATGTCCGAGAAGAACTTGCGGAGGAGGACCAGGAAATGGAAATCATTGCAAAGGTCAATCCCTAGGTCCTAGTTTAGATAGGAATAATTGCCACAAAGGGATTCCTGCAAGACAAAAGACTTGTGATAAAAGCAATGGTCCAAAGCACCCGTCGCATTCGTGTCGAACTGCAGAAACAGCTGTAGGAAATTCATTGACCGATTTATGTGATGAATCTGGTAGGTCAACAAGGGGAGACACAGCGAAATTTTTTGCAAAGCAGGCAGGCCACCGTGATTACTGGTATCCTAACGCCGAACTAACCAAAAAACCAGAAGCTTACCTACCTGAGAATGCTCCAAGTGGCGTAGGTACACAATAAGTTAGACATATTTGTTCGAATTATCTGTCTGAGAAAAGTTTGATTGATACAGTAAGCTAGTACAGGCTCAACTGTCAATAAAGTTATAAAGTTACTCTTTATATTTTAAAGAAACCAATATCTGGTGCATGAATAACCGTGAAAGACCCAAAACAAAAAGTTAATAATTGTTATTGGTGTCCTTCTGTAACCAGATCAATCACTTATAAAATCCCATGGTCCTACCACTTATCGAGACCAAGACAAAGACCCTATGTTTGGTGGTAGGTCGCAAACGGCAATTGCTGCAAAAGCCTTTGCTACCAGTCGTAGACATTCTGATCCGTACGTGAAATTTTATTTAGAGTTCAAATCGTTCACATTTTACATGCAATATTGCTCGTCTAGTAGTAACGATTTGAATGAATGCTGTCTTTACAGGTATCTTTACAATGACAACAATAATAATGTGTCATCAACACCGGTTCCCGTGTACCGAACAACAACTCAAACTCGTCTACAAGTTATCGATAAGCCTAACGAGACGTCCCGGATCCGAGTTGTACAGACTCCTGCTCAGGAACTTTTGGGCTACGGACCAAACCCGTATGATCAACACTCAAGGATCAATTTGAATATTGTAACTATGAACCAGGGAAGAAAGGTCAAGAAGAAAAAGAAGTCCGGTTCTTGTAAACCCGATCCTTGTAAACCCCACTGCGCGATTCCCCACACTCATCGACTGCATCGACTTTGTAGCGTGAGTAATGCGTAAGTAATCTGCGTGTTTTCTATACATTTTCCCGCAACCGTTTGTACAACTTAATTTAAATTAAACCCTTTTCTTGTATTTTTAAATTTCAAGTCGGAAACAACGCCTTAGCCAAATTTACAAGCCATTCCACTGCCTTAAGCAGCCAGCATGTCCGGTACGAGAAACGATTGCTTCGATTCTCCGAAAGAAACCGCCCGTCAATTGTAAATGGCATGAACAAGAGTTTCCACCTTATCATGAGTTTTGTTTCACTGGTACATTTACCATTTATATTGCAATTTCAAAAATTATCAATGAACTAGAGCATTCATTGTGCATTCTATTTTCCCTGTCCCAGACTGTAATCCTGACGTCAACCGCTATCCCCTGCTCACAAAGGAAAACACGATTACTGGTCCGCCGCATGTTCACCATGTTGTAAGCAGTCTTACATTGAATTAATTAATCTAATCAGTAATACGTAGCTAAGAATCCTTTTGACTCATCACATTCTTGAATTATGCGTTTTCAAATTGTAGAGGATTAACCGGAAAAAGTTTGAAGTAGAATTGCGAGGAGTAAAGAGGAAACAGCGGCATCGCTGAAAAATTATAAGGGTAATTTGTGAGTTTGAAAAGTGGATTATAAAGTTTTTGTGCTACATTTTCATTTTGTTCAAAATTGTCACGTGCAACACAAAATAAATTATCCTGTGGAATAAATTGGCAAAGCCGATGAAAAAGTAATGACAGTTTTTTCTACTTTTCAATTTGAAATTCTGACAATAACAATTACAGTTTTAATTGCTCATCACGAACTATGTAGGCATATTACGTTTATAGCCCCCAGACTCCGATTGTCACCAAAATTGGTAGGATTGTAGAACTCGACAAGACGAATCGAGTGACGCTAATTTTATTTGGCGGTCGGCTCATTTAGTGACCCTAACTTAATGGATTACAAGCGTACGGAAAGCCTTTCACCGCCTGCACCGTTGGAAATTCCGCCACTGCGTATGGAGCACATCTTGGGCAACTCTTAATTAAAAAGGTCGATGTACAAGTAGAGGGTTTTGTACATAACTTGGAAGGCATTCAGAGAACCCGCAGTACTGCAAAGTACGAATCATCTGTGAACTCTAAAAGTCTTCTTTTTCTAGAAAATCAATTGGCATACACCGAAATAGAATTAATCATTACATAATTAATTTTATTTCGCAAACACGTTATCTAAAAAATAATTAAAGTTGGCTATTGTCAAACACAATTTGAATAACTGAATTTTGTAAAAAAAACTTTATATTTTTTATTTATCAATTTATCAAAGGGGGTTCTCTTATTGTCTAAAAGCTTAATGTATTTTATAGTTCGTCAAAAATTATACTTTATTATGTCGTATCAAGATTTAATTATTATTCGGTTTAAATAATTCAGTAAACAAGCGGCATCAAAATTCATTAAATTACTGCCTCAGGTTGGCGTAGGAGTTGTGAGATTCAAAGTAACCTGCATTGACCAATAAATTATCAAGACAACACCTTTTAACTGTTTGTTACATCTACCCGACATTTTGCCATTTCGATAAGCACATCACGTAAATCTTTCTTGTGGTTGCAATTTGCAAACCAATCCCACAGAAATTACCTTATCGAGATTTTGATCCACCCCCAAAGAAGAATTTACAGTTATATTTATATAAATAGTAAAACTTAATTAGCATCTGTAAAGAATTTTTCAAAAATGGAACAAAAACAAAGCAATTAAACAAATTAAATCATAACTTTCTAGACAGAAAGGACACAAATTATCCCGACCTCCATAAATAGGTAATGTAGATTGCAGACTCTGTCAAGTTTTTGCTTCACTTTGCTAATATCTACATTATATCATTTTAACCAAATATATTTCTTATTTCATATTTCGTTATTGTTGCAACTGCAGACTGTATGAAAGAAGCTAGTAAAAACAAGAGCGCAAATCAAATTACGTTAGAATATCACTTATTTATGTTGGACTCAACAATTCATCCACTCACTGGCTTTGATTTCCTAAATTATAAATAAAGAAAATGAGTAATTAATTGTCTGTAAAATTAACATTTTACCACTGGGGATATCGTCGCATGTCTAGAATTTTTATACGAATTTATGGTCAGTCGTCTTCACTTTTTCCATGATGAGATGAATTATGCAATTCGATTATCTTTATTTTTATTTTATTCAGTAATTGTAGATCTTTTGTAACGTTAACTGTAATAATTTCTGCTGCTGTAATACACCACAGTGGTGCTAAATTTGTGTACTGCATATTAAACAATCATTTTCATTGAAGCGTCAAATTATTTGTGGCTTTATCAAATGATAACATGATTCTGTAATTATATTATACAAGAAGGGGCGACCGGCCGTCGCCGGTAGAAATAAGTAAAATTACGCGTCCCAATAACGGTCAAAATACACATATATCGGGCAATATTTACTAAAGTGTGACTTACACCAAAAAATAT
>VYYJ01001447.1:0-30888 GCA_021029165.1 Cyphoderus albinus | reverse complement strand
ATTACACGAAAAAAATTGACTGCTCTCCTCTAAAAGAAAAAGGAGTTAACCCAGAAATACAGGGTGAGTCTATAATTTTGGGACAGACTTTAGGCCGTGGCCGTTCACATACACCCAATTATTATCATGAAATCATCACATTTCGTTTCATTTCGGATTCTACGGTTCACTGTCTTTGTTGCACTGCGAGCGGAAGTCATTCATATACTCTGCGATAGCAATTACGTTTAAACAACTCCCACGTCTTCCTTTTCAGAAGGCAGGCTAGCTGGCTAATGATAATTTGAAATGCATTATTATGTATGTACCATAATTTCTGTAACCACATTAATATATTTATGTACTATTGTATGTATAAGTTTGTGCAATAGTATGTGCAATATGTTACGTAATCGTAGATGCTTATACGAAATATGGAACCGACATAATATTTAATATGCTTCTGCCCTGCGTGAACTTTAGCAAAAATGCATGCACTTTGTTTATGTTTTACAGTTAGAGTTCATTGTTGCATTACAGAATTACTTTATTTAGCTTTGTTCAGCGGCAGCAATCCGAGTAGAATGTCAGATGCGGCTTCAAAATAATTTTTACTGAAACAGATTAAATACTACTAGTAGTATAAATACATATGATGATACTTTGAAATTTGCGTTTCACTATGTTCACAAGGAACAGTTTCTTACAATTAGATAAATGAGTAACCTGCATTATAAACTTCTTGAATTTTCATTTACTCGGCGAATTCAGTATTCAGTTGAATTTTCTACAGCCAATGTCAACATTTCTTGCTGCATGTAGATTTGTGTTTAGTTAGGTGATAGTCAATATTATTTCCATCAAAATCCCTACTTCAAATTATTACAAATGTCGCACTGTAGATGACATCATTTTGTTATTATATAACAAGAACAAAGAGCATCTCTTTTAATATACTCCTTTAATCCTTGCTCCTGCTTACTCTGTGCTTGACGTCAACTATACACTGATGTTAACGTTGCATGTCCAAGATTGGTTTTATTTTTGCAAAGCTTATTTTGCCTGAAGCTCTTTTCAAAAGCTCCTATCTTAGAAGTTAGAACTTTTAACTCGTTTTTCAGATGAGCGTGAGGGAAGTTGACGGTAATATAAAGGTGTACATCTAAAAATCCATGCACAGGTGCAAAGGTTTGTTTATAAACGCACAGGTAAATGCTTGAGAACGAAAAAGACAGGGCTACGGTTACGTAATATTACGAAATCAAAAAGTCAAACTGATTTATTTTAGATGCCTAAGTAAGGTATGCATGCAGGCATTTCCCCTTCGAACATGGGATATAATGCATAAATGGATAAAGCGGAAAATAAATCTACAATGCTAAAACCTGTGTATCATATTACCTGTTAAGAAAAGGTCTAGACTAGTCACAACACAACTGTTGCATGCGGTTTCCATTGTTAATCGCTAGAAGAAATTCATGGAGAGTCGAGTTATTTACGATTCTTGACATTGGCATTTCAGAGTGAAACGGATGGTGGATGGGGAAAATATGGAAGAGATCTCTGCGAATATTAAATGTGTGCATTAAAGCATTGTCTTACTTCTGGGTTGCTTGCTTTTGCAGTTTCGACACCAACTTGTTATCCTGTTATTATTGACGCTGATTACTCTCCTTGTTATGTTGGTTAGAGCAAATTATAAATGGAAATTAGACTGTGTTCAGAGTTCTCGTACAATAAATACTGTTTGTCAAATGGTTTTTATTAATGAATTTCTTCAAACACTCCACGCAGCCTGTTGTTTCATCGACACTCTTTCGTCCTGACATGACAGTTAGCCACATTGCTGAAATATGTGCCCTCGTTTGATTCCGCAGATTTTCGTGACTATATTGTAATACATGGCGATTGGACAAACAAAAATGCATTAAAAAGCATGCTTAAAGTCACCCTTTGACATTTTTAACGGTCAAGACAAAAATTCAAGCAAACTGGAAGTTTTATTATAGTACCAAAATGGAAAATCTCGCTCAATTATTTTCTGTGATATTAATTTGTGCTGTTTGTAAGAGTGGTTTATGTAAGAGACCAAGTTTTTCATTTTGTGAGTATGGCATAGCTGCTCTGTAAAAAGAATTTCAAATCCGTGTGATGGTTGAACAAAAATTAAGATGGGTGTTTGATTTTATAATTTTAATTGTCAGGTGGAAAGGGTCCGGAAGAAATAAGGGCCGGCTTATTGGAGCATCATGATTTGAAAACGTCACCTTCTATCGCTCGAAATCGAAGTGAACCGGTTGTAGTGAACATTAACCTAATACTTAATTATTTCACCATTGTAAGTAATGTGTAGTATGATATCTGCAAAGCTATGCTTTATAAATCGTAATTTTGTGGAACCCTTCATTTGACATTTAAACATTTTTATAGGAGGAAATTGAACACATATTTCTTGCAAATATTTGGCTCAGTTTGGTAAGTCATGGACGGAAATACTCGATCCGGTCGAAATCCAGTTTTGTTATATATAATACAATAGTCGATATCATGTTAAAATTAAATGAATAAACTTATCGTGAAAATGTCATTTAAAATAGTCGTGGGTGGACCCCAGGCTAAGCTGGAATACATCAGACACAAATGGATCTTTTGTTCTACGATTCTCAAGCCATGAAATTTGGAAACCCGATATTACACTTTTCAACAAGTAAGCAAATTCAGGTATATTTTGATAGCCAAAATTATTGTGGTTGAAGTTGATGCATGTGGATTAATTTTTTTTATTGAATTGATGTGTAGCGCTTATCCAACCGATACTGATCATTATGGTGACACATTCCTTTTGGTTTATCCGGATGGGAGGGTAGAATGGACCCCACCTAGTAGATTGGCAAGCCATTGCAAACTAAATCTTATAAGATGGCCGTATGATACTCATACATGTTACCTCAAATTCGGCTCTTGGACTCACTCTGGAGCTGAAATTGATTTGAAAATTACAACTCTGGGGGACAAAGACGATAAAAATAACGGAGATATTACCGGCGTATGACAGTTTTAACACAAACAAATGCGACATCTCTTTAGTCATTTAGAAATCAATCTACCACTATGTTCATTTCTTAAATTTTGTACAGGCACGGCCAGTAGACTCTCAATTATTCGGTGAGTGAGAATAATTACATTTTATATTTATATTATTCAATTCTTTTTCATTTAAATTTAAGCAGAGTTCATATAATAAACTTCATAAAAATATATTTTCAGTACGGAATTCGGAGTGGAGTTTGATACAAGCAAATGTCACACGCGACCCGGAGTATTATGCTTGTTGTAGCCACCCTTTCATTGTTGCCACTTATAGTTTTGAAATCAAGAGAAACTCTCCATCATACGTGGCCACTATAGTTATTCCCATTATCGGTAAATGATGAATCACTCAAGCAATTTAAAATAATCTTGTACATTTTTAATAGAGCTATAAGAGTGATTTTGTATGCATCTCCACAGTTGTGTCAATTGTTAACATAATGGTGTTCATTCTACCTCCTACTGCTGGAGAAAAAATTACGATGGGATCCATCAACTGTTTCATTCTTTGCGTTTATCTCATCTATTTCCAAAGTAGATTGCCTGCCCTGGGCGATCAACTTCCCCTCCTCGGTAAGCATTATAATTATAATGAATTCTAGTTAAAGCTTAACAAATCATTATTGTTACCGGATTATTACAGCGTAACATGAAATATAATTTTATTTATCTCGCTAGTACTGATGTTCTCCTGTAACCTGGTACTTGTGGGAATATCACTCATTATGTCGGTGATTGTGATTAATTTGTCTCGAGTGAGAAAAGCCAGTAGCCCGCCACAGTTTTTCCGCGTGTTCTGTAACGCTAACTTTGCGCAATTCCTCGGATTGGGTCATATTGTGCCTTATGTAATTTTATTAAATCTTTGAAATCGTTCTCTTGATTTTGTTTATTACTGTTGTGATTTCACTGCTTAAACGGACAATCAACAGGTCTCGCAGACTCATACAAGATTAGACGAAGGTGTTGAAATGCGGTCCACGAACGAAAATGGTGGTTCCAGATTAGATTTTGACAAAGATGACCAGACGACAAACTTGGTAGTGGACTACGAAGCTCCGTATATGGCCAATGCAGAATGGATTCTGTTGGCGTCGATGATAGATCGATTAACTCTAATCATTTACTCAGTCGTTTGCGGAATCACTTTAGCTTTATGTTTAGCCTAAGTCACGTGATCTATCAGTATCTCCGCAGTTTTATTAAATCGTAAATATTAATCATAATTAATACGCCCGTCAACCAACTACATGCTATTTTTTCTTTTATAAATATGTAAGTATAAATGACGTTATTTTGTACGTAAAATTGTTTACCAGATACTACAAGCTTTCACATAATATGTATAACTGTTAACTTTGTGAACTATTTAACCCAGCTACTTGGTTAATTACTACATAGGAATATACCCAAGTTCGCATTGTGTTTTAATACGTGCATTAAAATAATGAATGACTTCGTTAATCTCATTGATGTTTTTGTATAAAATATTGTGATGTTACAGTAAATGAATAAATAATCACGATAATACAATAACAGAGATTTTATGACTGAGGACAACGGCCCAAAATCCGAATTGTTTCTTTTTATTGACTTTTTAATTTTTCCTGAACGTGCCGAGAGAATTGAATATAAATACGGAATGTACAATACTTCATACGATATGATATGTTCTCAACCTCAAATCACAACAGCCTCACTCATTTAATTACTGTACGGTTACCGATTATAACATTCTTTCAGTTTTTTTACCCCGGCTATTATCTACACAATGAAACAGGATGGTTTTATTGTATACAAATGTTGTGCAAATTGCTGGTTAGCGAAAAAAATGTTACACCAAAATGTTGAAAATCTTGCTCGATTAAACATCATTGTTCATATGTATATAAATTACAACTGATTCACATAAATCGAAGCCAAGGAAAACAGCTCTATCATAGCATGAGTTGAGATTGTACGATACAAGTTGTACAAAAGTTGCCAAAAGTATTTAACTCACATCAGAAGTATGTACGAAAGAAAAGAGACGAGGAGAAAACGTGGAGTAGCCACTGGAAAACTTGCAGAATTAGATATGTATGTAATTCAATTAAATTAACATTATTATTATCATCATTATTGTTTTTTTTTGCGAGTGGTATTATACCATATTTCTTAATTATAATTATTTTTTTACGGACATTTACATTGCTTGACATTACTTGAACACAAAAAAGGAAAAGATATGATTAAGACGACAGTGACGAAAACGAAGACAGTTATTTTCTAAATAGTTGCTGCTTAATTTTAGAGTACATAGGAAGTCAGAATACGGTAAACAAATTCGTTTTTACGATAGCATCTACGAAGAATAATTTCAAAATTATCACATCACTTTCACCAATATTATTGTTGTTCGCATATTTCCTTAATCCTAAATATTGAATATAATACCAGACTTAGTATTGACTTTCCTTGTAACCCTTCCTTCATCAAGTAGCAAATTCGCTATGATCTTTGTAATACGTGGATTCTTATTATTATTAATTGCCTGAACAATACTAGATCACGTACGAGAAGTACGCTAATTATTATCATGAGAATATTATCTGAGGTTCAAAAGTTATTTAACTTTTTATTGATTGTTTTTGTTCTTTCTCAATATCATTTTTACCGATATTCCGAAAAAACTAAGTGACTATTTAGATATTTTTGGTTATTGTTTTTAAATATTATCATAATTACAATTACAACTATTATAGTCACAAAACGATTCAGGTTCAGATTCTTCCTGAGCTGAATGAAAGTGGTATAACGGGGTACCTAACGATAATAAATAAATTAAATAATAAATAGTATTAAGAATAGAGTAACACATTGCTGATATGTATGATTAGTTTGTATGGACCGACGCGGTACGCGCTTCCGATTCTGAAATCGGGGAAAATATTGACTCCAGTTTGCGACTAGCCAGCAGTCGCTGATGGGATACTTTAAATATCCCTACTATCTTGTCAAACGTGTCCCTGTCGTAAACAGATCTCGCGGTATTCGTCAGATCAAACGGTTCTAAAGAGGCCAATAAAATTTTCGCGTCAAATTCCACCAAGACTTTCTCAAGGTTGATAATTCGCTTAGGTGTATACCTTCTATGCAGAGATGCTTCCATTGGTGGGGATCATTCTTTGGTGAATGCTTGTTACCTGATGCTTCTTTGATTGGAATGGTTCCGCCCGTTCTCACCGAAACTGCATTCTCCGAATAACTAGTTTGAAAAATAATATAATAAGTTGAATGAATGCCAAACGTACGAACACTATGGCACATTTGTATGAATAACTGTAATTAATGTTTGCGTAACTTACTCAAAGTCGGTATAATACTTCAAAAATTGAATGAGAAGGTTGCCAAGATTTTCATTATTTTCACTTTTCCACACAGGTGGAGGAAGGATTTCATTAATCTTGACATGAAGTATATTTTTAGACCCATCGTACATCTTCCCATGTGTCTCTTGAAGCACTGGTAGAATTGACTCTTTAACCCCACACTGGAGAAAATGTATTACCATCAGAACAAGTGAGTAACTCGAGATAGTCATATTCTTAGCGTCATTAATCCCGTGGTAATGTGCCCATAATTTGACCAACAAAACTAATGGTTTGAGTCGCCAGTCCACTTGTGAATAACCGTAGAGTAAGTGCGTGTTCCGGATCCCCACAAAATTGTTACAATTCAGGTCCACTTCCAGTAACCTTCTTGGATCTCTAAACTTCAAAATAGGCACTCTTGCATAGATCAGCTCGACGTTATCTAGCCAACTCGTAGCACTCAAAGCGCCGTTGAGCACTTGGAGTTTATCAACTGCCTCAAACCGTTGATCAACTTCGGAGCCCCTAATCAATAAACACATGTCGACATCGCTCGTATTGCTTCCAAAACCTGACATTGTTGACCCGACTACCTGGACTCCAGAAATCGGAAAGTTCCTTGACTGACATAAAAAAAGCTGCGATTAGTTCAAACCATAACGTTCATAACCATAACCATATGTTAAAAGCATTAAATATGCTTACATCGTGTCTGAAATGGGGAGTGTGATTAATACTCCTAACAATTGCAGAAACATCCCTCCATAATTCCATCTTCTTTCGAAAAATCTCCGTTGTTTGTTGATTAGCTACAAACTTGACCCAAATTTCCTCAGATAACTAAAAATCACAACAATGTACTTTTTTCAGTCAAAGTATCCAGCTGTATTTGTTTATTGCTCAAATAAATCTGACACCAAACTAATATTGTGCCAATTTTGAACCATCCAACACTTACTGAATCAAACTGAGAAGCCTGACTCTGTACTAATTCTGCTGGCCTTTCTTTCACTTCCCCAAACTTACTGAAAGCTCGAACATAGTCTTCCGGGTCAAAATCATGAATCCATTCTTTGGGAAGCCCTTGAAAATGGTGGTGATGGTAAGATTTTCTATGCGGGAAATTATTAAAACGGTTTTGTGTGGCAGGTGACAATTTTGCATTTACAGAATTTGCCCCATGGAAAAACCTGAAACCAGAATAGGGACAATACATTAATAAAAACTCAGAGCTGAAAAAGTAGCTGTGAAATATTAGAGAAGAAAGATTAGATGGACTTTAGCAAAGCTGATGTTAATAATAAACAAGTTTAAAAAACTCAGTTAAAGTTACATTTAAATGCTGGTTATAAGTGAACGGACATTTACTTAGCCTTATTTTCCCTAAGCCATCAAACGATTAAGAAAAACCAAAACGTTCACATTTTTTATCATTGTTGCAACTGAGAAAGACAAGAGACAAGAGAGAGAGAGAGAGAGTGAAGAAGAGTTGTTGATTGCTTCTTTTTATTTAGGTCATCGAAGAGACTGTCACTGTACCTCTTTTTAAACGGGTAGGGTCCGGGCACAGGAAAGTTGAAGGGAGGTTGACCGTAAAGTATATCGGGCGTTGAACCTCTATCCGAAGGTGTCAGAAAATCTTCTGGTTCACCGGCGTTGGAGTAGAATGTTCCATCTTCAACCCATTCTAACGTCTTATCCGTGTTACTACTGGATATACTGCTATCAGCTTTTCCCAATGGAAATGAAGAATCCGCTGGCATCAGTAATCCGAAATTCGGGCCAAAAGGAGGTTGATGAGAGAAAGCTCTTCCGCTTCCCAAAGAATTGCTTCCAGGTACGTTGGGGCCAGTGTAATATCCTAGTTGAGCAGGGTGGGGATGAAAAGAAGAGTAGGGATATCCAGTTGGATTAGCGTTACTACTTCCGTTTGGTGATGGACCCATGTTGCCGTTCAGAGCTGGATCCACTAAAGCAGGTGAGGTACTACAGTGTAAGGTTTCAATACTATTATTATCGGGAAGGTTAATGGTAGTGGTAACTCCGTCGTTACCTGTTGTTCCAGCAGCGCTGCTCGATTCTTCTTGAACGGAGTACGTTTCACCGGAGTCAGTCGATGAGGGACTTATTATAGGGCTTGTATTCTGAGGACTAGGGCTACAGGAGCCGTTTTTTAACGATGGTAAGCTCAAAGTTTGTACTGTTGTAGAAGTATCGTTGGCGTCGACATTAGGACTAGACCAGTTTGAATTACTAGAAGATTCTGTTCCCCGTCTATCCAATGGAAGGGCTTCCATAGGTTCGGAGGAATTGAAGACATGAGGTGGTACACTTCGAAGAGGATAACCAGTCGGTCCTGACGGTGGATTCAAGTACCGCCAGTGCTGATGGACATGTTGCTGGTGTAGGTTCCCATTGTGGTGTTGGTTATTGGAATGAGAATGAGGACCAGGACCACTGTTACTATTGTTGTTCTTGTTCCCGTTACCACTACTGGGATGAATATTTGGTCTTGGGTTTTGATGCGTGAACTGTTGATGCTGGTAACTTTGACCTTGGTAATTGTGGTGGTGAGGGTGGTTGTGGTAATTATAATTACCGTTGTAGTAATGTCTTTCAATGGGTTAAGCGAAAAACAGCAAAAGAAACAAAACACAAACATATAATAATGTAGTACTGGTAAGTAAATAAAAATTCAAATAAAAATCGGTTAAAAAGCTTAAAATGACCAAGCAAACCTGTACTATATACATATATTATTATGTAATGCAGGCACAACTAAAAATAACAAATTGCATAAATGCAATATCGTTAAGCTGTACACTACAACGTACAACCATTTAATAGTAGCATTAACCAGATTTTATTATTAAAATCATTATATAATTAAAAGTATTTTTAAAAGAACTAACCTTTTCCCATAATACCGGTGGCCGTTTCCGTTGTAGCGTTGATAATTGTGGTGCCCTTGACCTCCATACTTGCTCTGGCCGTAATTATTCTGATAATTGCTATACTTTTTGTGCGGCTCGGTAGTGGAGTTATTGCTGGACATCCTGACATCTGCTTTCACGATTCTTGCTGTCCTTGCTTTGCTTGACCTTTGCACTCAGCAGCCAACAATATCGTTTCTACGCAAGACGGGGAAAGTGCGTAGACTCTACACTGTAGAGAGAAAAGGAAAGGAAACGTTTTCATTTGTGTGTTAATTGCGCTATTTGTGTCAGTTTCAAATCGCCAGCACTCAGTTAGCGATCAGCGATGTATTGGCGCTCTCTTCTTAGTCAGACTGACTCGGTTTGATCAATGCTATGCTAATTGCTAATGGTCTGTGGGGTGGTCGTACCATTCCACCGTAAGTTACTAAATCATTTTTCGACGAATCGTATTGTTAATATGTACGCATAATTTTTCTCTTTAAGGAGAAAAGCAACAAAGTCAAACGTTGTATTCACAATTAAAATTTAATGTAAGAATTTAGGTTCAAAGAGCAATATTATTATTAGTAGTCACACAAAAGAATCACATTCATAAAGAAGCATTTAATTTAATCACCAGCCTCATAAACTCGCCAAGACAGGAATAGGCATTCCGTGTAAATAAAGAAAAATGTTTTGTTCAAGAGAGCATAAAAACTGCACCGGATGTTTGTTTATGTTTGTGATATGAATGGAAACGCCATTAGAATTAATACCGACAAATATTTTAGAAGAAATACCGTTCGTTATCAACGATCAATATCAGCGTCTTAATCTGCTCTAATGTCTAAACTAACTTGTCACTTACATTAAAATTCTAAACTTTCCTAAATAAATATCCTAAATACTTTTAAAGAGGATCAACTTTGAACTAATAACACACAGTGCACCGACAACCAAACGAAAAATGAGGCTTACTAAAACGATCGTTTAATTTTAAATTAGAATAAATGAAGCGTTCTACCGTTCCATGTATGTTGACTGTGATCCCATAATTAATAGTTTACAAACTTGTTTATTTTTTCTGTCAAACAAAATCATGCAAAAAACAAGTGTGTAGACTGTAGAGTGTACTTCATTTGGTTGTGACGATGATGATGATACCACAGATGCTTATTAGTTCAAAAAATGGGGCTTTTACCATGCGACTGCATGGCCGTCCGTCCCTTCTGGTCCCAGCAAGCAGCAACGGTTTTGAGACTCCATTTGAGACACCTCAGTTAAAGTTTAGCTTAACCCTTCAAATATTCCACAAAATTGAACAGCAACATTGAATTATACGTATTTTATAATGTCATTGTCAATTTTGTAATTGGGATTCCCCATTATAAATCATACCATATTGATACTATTGTACTAAATGTTTTCAGAATAAAAAGAGATTCGTGAACGAAAACCTTTCCAAGGCAAGGAGTAACTGGAAGTAGCGAACCCATTTTGGGAATCTAAAAAAATATTATAAGTTAATGCTTGACCTTTACAGGTCCTTGCTTTGCTCGACCTTTGCACTCAGCAACCAACAAAATCGTTTCTACGCAAAACGGGGAAAGTGCAGCGGGAAAAGGAAACGTTTACGATTTGTGTGTTTTGAGCTATTTGTGTCAGTTTCAAATCTCAGCACTCAGCTAGCGATCAGCGATGTATTGGCGCTCTGACTGTCTGAGCAATGCTAATGGACATGGGGTGGTGCATATAATATGTTATTATTTTTAGACGGATATTATTATTAATACACATCAGTTCAAATTCAATTAGCGTCCGTACGCCATTTAACACACTTCGTTTCTAGGTCATTCTTCCCTACTTACGGATGATAGAAATAAACTACGCTATATATGGATGAACCCCAAAACATTTGCATTTACGTGCGATATGATATGTTTTGATAAATACATTTTTAAGGGCTCCTGTTTCCTGCTCTCCTGGACTGGAGTAGTGAAAGACGGACAGAATTTCTGTCCTTCTTATCATCATTCCCTTGTCTTGTCACCGTTTAAATTTCGCCGTCGTTTGCGCGTTCAACCTTCGACCGATTAGCGATCGCCAAAGTCAAGCCGCGGCGTAACGCGTAAGGTACTTTGCACTGCAACAAGAAACCTTTTTAATGCATTACTCCCATTTCATTTTCTCTCATCTACACTCGTTGTTCTTTAAAGTTTCATGTAGCACAAAGATGCCGTGTTCGTAGCATTTCAAAGACAACCGTGCGGTGAATAAAAAATGAATTCCTTTCTTCTAGCTAAATGAAACCACTCAAGCGTTCTGTCTGTAAAGCTAAGGGCTGGAACGGAACAATGTCCTCGATGCATGTTATTCTACCTTGTTGTTCTTCAATAATCTCTCCATTAGTTTTAATACAACGGTTCAAGAAGAAACATGTCCTCATTGCATCTAATCTATAACCTCCGACTCCGACATTTTTTAATACCCATCATGCACTATCCCAATCCCAAAGTTGTAATATCTTTTGACCCAACATAAACCACAGGATAAGCTGTGTTAAATCACACAAGGAGAAGAAAAAAAAGACGGCAAGAACCTCCATTTGGAAGGTAATTTTTTTCTTGGATTTGTCACACCTCTCCATTCCATTCATTCCATGAATTATTGTGTACACCACCAGCAATCACGCAAACAAAATGACTCCTCCTTACACCTTTCCAGGCAGATTTCTCCTTCGGATTTCTTTCAATTGAATCCTTCACTTTGCTTCCTCTGCCTAATCTGGGGTGATTGCACTCATTCACTGATACCTTTTATAAATGAATTGCCTTCATTGTTATTTGAAGCGTGTGATAACTTGGCCGTTTCTGTGTACACTCTTCATATTCATAAAGCCGACTGTTTGTTTTTATAAAGGTACTTGCTGGAGACCGTCATAAAATGCATTCATTAGTAATCTGGTTCTCGTATATCGCTCGCTAGTCATGACACAAACCGTAGTTTAAATATGCGGTAATTACAATGCGGCTGAAGAAGGCCTGTAATATTGCAGGATTAAACTGAACTCGTGTTCATTAAACTTATTATTACAGTTTGAAACTGTTTCAAGTTTTGTTGTTCCATAGTTTTCCCATACAAAACAAATACGGCTTGTGGACAGTGGTGCGGTGTGCTAGATAAGGCATACCTAATCAGATATCATTTTATTGAAATCGGCACCCCGAATCCTGTAATTAGATATTGAAACTTTGTAACACTCTTTATGTCATCCTAATAACAATCAAGGAGTATCATTATTTTCCCTGTAATTTCCCTATTCCTGCTCTTTCTTCTTCGTCAGAATGTAACACTTTTGATAATGAGGGGGTGCATTGTGAGCGGAAACTTAATAAAAGTGTTCGATATCTGGGCCGGTGTTGTGGTATGATTTTGCGGAAACCGATACAAAATGACTTTATCCCTCTATTGAGCCGGAAATGATCTATGTACAGCATTATTCATTATTTTAAACCATACATAAATACAAATGTATATTTCTATTCAATAAATCAATGCCATTTTAGACTATGGTGTTATGTTACAGAAAATAATTTCATATAATTTTAGAAACTTTGATGCCTCTAGTGGTAAAGCCTTCAGATAAATTTTACAGCCGATTTTTAGGAGAAATGTTATTCGAAAGGACGCTGGCGTGGCGTTGGTGTATAGCATAAATGGTAAGAAATTGCTTACTGTTTTAGACCCTCAGCTATGCTCTTGTTTCCTGCAGATTTCCATGTTGTTTGTGATTACATAGTACCAGAGATTCAGTAGTTGCTGTTTGGATTCGTTATGTGAAGCAGAATTGCTGATTCACATCTATTCTTGAATATACTTTATCATTGGAATTTGACTGGCAGGTCCCAATCAATTTGGCAAGTAGACAACTAGACAGCAGAAGTCATCTACGGAGAAACAAGTTGAAAATCTGGTTAGCATATTAAAAGGATTCTGCAATAGAGATTCTGAATTTGCTAATGCATACTCTGAAAAAATGCAATTTGCTCTGTCATAATTGTCAATATTGACAGATTTTGGTTTAATTTTCTACCGCCATATATGACCGCCAGTTAACTACTAAATTGTTCGTCATCTGTGCAGATTTAAATGATAACCCTAATAGAATATTACTCTCTCATCCTATCAATTCATTAACTTTAATAATCTCATTTATCACCTCGTCAATCAGACATCGCAAGATCTTATCTTCCATTTTTACAAAATGAAAAAGCAACAATAGCAAAGTACATTATTAGTAAGATCACCAAACGTTATTTGAATAGAAGGTTTGAGGCGTTTCGTTTACAGTTGTGACTTTTTCTCCTCCTGCTCCCGAAGAAATAAATTTAAATACATCATCATAATAGGACAGGCAATTTGAATATCTGTAAGTAACAAATTACAAGTTCAAATCTCAATAGTCTGAATGAGGACGAGTATTTTTGTCATTTTGAACATTTTTGGACACAAGAAACAACATTTTCCCATACTGATAGAATGAGTGGATGTGGTTAATAAAGTAATATTCAAATAGAAATGTGGGGCAAGATGTAATGCAATAAATTAATGGAGTAGATAGTTCGGCAAAATGATGAATTGAATGAGTGAGTAGTAACATTTTAATCCTACTCTAAAAAAGCAGGAGAGGAGAGAGATATTTGGCTTACGACTTGACATGTTGATCCGATTAGGCCAATTTAAGAAAGAAGCATGTTTTATGCATGCGTGCTCCAAAGTCCAACTACACTTCCAGTCAGATATATGCGTTTCTCCAACTTCAACAAGCATCACCCGTCAAACAACTTAAGTATGCCTTTTCTTGTTTGCATGCATCCTACTTGCATTTATAGCACTTGCTTACAATCTCTGTGTATATTTAAAATGTAATTCTCATCTCATCATTGTTGAATACGTCAAAGATAAACGTCAGGACTACTTGGCCAAGCTGGAGATTTTTTAGTTTTTCGGAAGACAAACAGGCTGAGCTGTAACAAAAGCTCATTGTACTAATTCGTTCCGTCTTTTTTATAAGACTTACCGTCAACCTTCATCCAGGCTAGTCGGTACGTACCTACTTCAGTAACATGTTATTATTGCCTTACTCTTATTAAGCCTACTAAGGATGTGTTATATTTCATTATTGCTTTTCTCGACTTGTTTCAATCTCCTTTTTTGCTAAAGTACCTATAGATGAGCGCAAGTAATTTCTCACATCGAATTTGTCATGCTTGTCCCGGTGAAACGCAATATTATTCAGTAAATGAAATTATGACAAGCGTTCGTTCCTTCTTGTCAATAAATAAATAGGAATATTATCCTCTCGTATTTAAATGATAAGTAAATTGAAAATCAAAAGAAAATTTGACGTCATAACCAAGTACGCTTTCAGTTTATGGAATATTTTTTAGATTGCCTTCTAGTTGAGAGATTACATCTTGTTTTTCGTGTCAAAGTCGACGATATGTTGTACCTTGTCTGTAAAATAATGCTTCCCTAAATCTATTCTATCGGTTTTAAGGGCTATAGGGACCAATTGAATTTTTGAATGCAAGAGAAGCCACCCTGTGATAAATATTGAACAAACTAAGCACACACGGTGCATAACGTTATTTGCTGCTTCTCCAAACGAATCATTAGGAAAGTTGACATGCCCTGCCATATAGCTGACAGCTTGATTTCCCTAAAGACAACATAAAACATAAGATGCACATATCTTTACCCATTTTTATCCCGCTGTTGTAATATAGCGTGTATTTGGCAAATTTTTACACACAATTCCAGAGAGAAATTTCTGACGCAGTATGTCGATGAGGAACAGAAAATCCAAATAGCAATAATGAATAATGAAGGATGTAAATCAGAATTTTTTATCTTTGAATTATTATTATTATTATTTCAAATTATTTTTCTCTTCCTAGCTTCCACAATCCGGAGTTGATTTGCTTCCGCCTGTTGTGTTTGACAAGCTTGCCGAGATGTCATTATTTTTAAACATAGGTAGACATTTAATAATCTGGCCATAAAAATATAAGAAATTGCGATTCCTGTTAAGAATACTTTGATGACTCAGTCAACAAAAAATAACATAATTGTAAGTATAGTGTACTTTTGCGTGCTTGATAAAATATTTTTGCTGGTAATTTCTAAAGCTGTAGTAGAGTATTATGAATTCATCGAAAGACAGATAAGCTTTATTCAGTATTGTTTGTGTAAGGAATTATCTCACCTTGTAATTTACACCTCAATTTGTTTAAACAGAACAAATCCTCTTTAATAGTTATAGCAAACATTCCAATGTGAACACCATCTAGTATACTCATGCTTCATTTGATATGCTTTGTTTCGAAATGTATTCACTTGTACAGCTTGTAAAATCACATTCAATTCTTTTAATTGTTGAAGTAAATGAGACAACTTTAAAGAGAACTAAAGAATTGAAGTGTCTGCTTTTAGGTGTACGTCGGTTTTGTTTGAGTTAAAATCATCTAAAGAAAGATATTTTGTTTCACAGCCAATTGAACATGTTAACAGATTGTGAAATCAGAGTAAGAATACAAAAGCGAGATGAAGATTGAAAATCGTAAAATATAATGTACTTCTTAATTAGATAAAGCGTGAAAATTACTGAGACTGGTAAGTGTTGTATAGGTATTTTTATTTTTATCAAATTCCACTGAATACAGTTTAATTCTAGTAAAATATATCAATGGTATATAAAGGAGAACAGAATTTTGAAGACTTAAAGACCTTTCAACTTTAAGCAATGCATCCTTGATTCCTAAACTGAAAACTTTCTTGCAGTCTGATTTTATATCGGAACATTTTAATGTGATGGGGTAAGTTGAACTTCTCTTTTTACCATCGCCATCAATTTGCCATTTATCATCCAGTTAGCAACTTTGCTGTAAACGCTTGTGTATACAATATCTCGAAGCATCATTGTTATGTTCAATAAATGTAAGGATGAACATAGTAATTGTGTTAAATTTCCAATTACACGCTTACGTGTGAATTTGGCTTTGTATTGCAGAGGATTATTCTTTAAAAAATAATTTGTTCAATCAATTGATAACCAACTGCGTTGAAAACTAGGTAAGTAAGTTTACTATAATAGTAGAATGTACTTAGTTTACACTTTCCACTAATCAAGTGGCAGCAAGTAGAATCAAAACTACAGCGCTGTGTGCAGAGTACAGATGATAACAAATAAACTGCCTCTGTAGGAAATTACGAAAACATGCATATTTCAAAATTGTGCCCATGCTATTTTAGGATGGAAATGAGCGATAATGAAATTAACTGAGCCAAATTTTAGAGCAAGGCAAAAGATGAATGCAGGTAATTACCTCCAATAACTGTCGTTTGAAAAGAGTTTGTTACTTTATAGAGAACGACATGCTTTTTTATGTGTTATGAATGAATAAATGCGATTCACGAGGCGGTGGCGGTGCAATGTAAAAGTGGAGAGTACATGAATTGTTGAATATATTATTATTATAGTGAATAAGAGCCGGGAATGAATAGAAAAGTGACAGATGTTGATTTCCAGGGTGGCTGAAAATCAAATTAGAGAGACCTATTTTTGACGTTGTAATACACAAAGTGGAGTTTTTATGGTTTTCTGATAAGGTTATTGCGATTATAGCAATGAGTGCGACATGTGTGACAAACTACAATGAAAATAGTTGTGTTTTATTAACAAACAAAAAATTATTGTTGTTCATGTCAATCCAAAGAGTACTCGTGTATTTCCCAATTTCCATTCAAATGGAACCCACTTGACTGCCTACAAAGTGGCCATTTTTCACACAATTGATTTTCATTATTAATTCTTCTTTGCAACTTGCGACGATGGTGGAAGCGGTGTCAGACTCAGGTTTAATTTTTGTTTTTGTATTGATTTTTTAAAGTTCTTAAGACCCCTGCGACTGTACAAATTTTTCAGCATTAATAACATAAAAATGATCACTTGTTAGATTGTTACATATTATAATGTATACATTTTTCGACGATTAAGTGTACGGGTTAACTTAAAGTTGTATCTGGATGTAAATATTATTGGCCATGTTTGGGGGTGTTGAAATTTTGGCGTCAATACCTCAAAATAGGAAAAACACACATGTCACTTCTGATGTTTATTTAGATAGGGAAATTCACATTCCAGGTTATCCACCATTAAGTACATGGCATTCACTTGTGCGCATTCCTATAAGGAGATTAGCCGAATAATTATCTGTGTTCTGTCACCCAAAAACATAAATGTATTCTAAAGCTTGGAGGTGGATATTATTCATCTTTAGGTGTCCATTTGGGGTGATCGTGATGATGGGATCAACAAAATAATTCTTTGAAATTTCTAACAAGCAAACACCATTAGGCGCAAAATCTCATTAATAAAAATACTTTTACCTTCTGACCGAGAATTTTCAAATTCTTTTGGGTAATTAGGGAGTAAAAGAGAGTATGGGAGCAAAAGTTGTTTTGTTTGTCTGCGCTGCGCCGTATACATACGGTATGAAGGCTTTTGAAAGTGGCTTCGTCATTTAGGTGCTAATAAAGATATTTGAAGGATATACAGGCTCAAATAGACAAAATTGACATTTTTGTGATCATTAGCATGACTTTCATTTCCATTTTTTTCTACCTGTAGATATTTGAAATACTTTCTTTTTGTTTTACGTTTTATCCTTTTAAATTAAGGTTACAACCAGGAGAAGAAAATTTTAGATGCACGAAAATTAATAATATATATGTGTGCGGAAGTTGCTATCTTACATCATTTGTCCTGGACTTTCTGAAATTACAAAAATGATACATATGTATGTCATCGTATTTTATTCGTTGAGACAACGAAATTGTTTATCACTACTATTCTAACGGTGACGAGGCTTAAGAATTTTCCGTTGGTAGTGACAAAAATGCAAATGGCTATTTTAAAATTCTATAAAACATTGCATATGAACATGAGGTTTCTAAAAGTGCAAAAGGACTACCGTTGGTGGTGATTGCGTGTTGAGTGCAATGAGTTGATAAATAGCGGTGATAGAAATTTAGTTTGATGTCGAGGATATGTTCTTAGATATCATAAAAGATTGGTTGAGCGAACTTGAAAAAAAGCAAACGAACCTCACTCAGCCATCTCCGCTCTCATCTCTGAGTACGCATTGTTCATATTCCCAAACAACGAATACAATAAACCCACAAGCTTAATGCTTCTTTTCATCGTTTGACAGAGGAAAGGTGTCTTTAATCCACACAAAATTCGCCATGCTCACTCGAGCAAAAATGAGGGGGAAAGTGGGATAACCTCATATTGGCTCATATTATACATTTTTGTTACATGTAATGTAACTCAAAACAAAAGAGACTACTAATATCTAAAAATATTAGAAAGTGCATTGATGTGAGGTAAAAAGTAAGGAATAATAAATTCAAAATGGTGTTAAATTGAATGAAGGGAAGAGAAGGAAAAAATTATGTGCGTGCTCAACATGAACTATATCATTACATTGAGAGAAGGTGTCGGTGTCCAGAGCATTTTACTACTAAATTGCAGTAGCCACAAAGCAATGGACTTTGTGCTCTTGGCTCTTTCCTTGAATGATACGACAAACGAGATGATGATTTAGTCCTTCCTGTTGTGTGACCACAACGAGGAACGATGATGATGATCCTGACAAATAAGAGAGACTCATGAGAGGCTCTTTACTTCAAAGGCGGATAAAGATGTAACTGACTAAATTAGCCTCTGCGTCAAGCCTTCCTTTTCAGACAGCCATTTAGTAAGCAGGAAAGAAAGAGAGTCTTCGTCTTTTGCCTTTCGCGTAGAACATATTTTTTCTCGTACCTTTTCTGACCCGACACAACAAAATGCAGCAGAAGAAAAGTGGCTTTTAGATTAGAATAGAATGCTTCTTCACAGAAACACCGTTTTCCCTTTCTCATCGTCGAGTGTTTCTCTTAACGTGGTTGGAATGAGAGGGGAGAGGTTTGCGGTGCAGCTGACAAACTACCAATCGTTATTTTAGATGAAGCTCCACCTCGAACTTGGGTCTAGCCATCTCCTCCTCGTTTTTTCCGCTTCTGCTTCATGTGTTACGTCGATCTCCTCGCGTGTGTACCTCACTCCTGTATTAAGAGCGTTCAATTTTCTGAGGGAGAAGATGAAAGCAATTCTCAGCTATTTTCCTCTCTAAATTGAGTGAGTGAGTGTGCTTACTTATACAAACCTCTTTTATTCTTTGCCACCTTTCCTGCCCTATGAAACACTACTGCTAATGTGGAACAACAATAACCAAAGCTAAGCGATTTTGTTACTCTCGTGAGTAGCGTTCTTGCTTGAGCGCTATAGTGCACCAACATCAAACTTTTAAGCTCACTCTTGAGAAAATGGGGACCCATTTGAACTTTTGATGTGCTTCTTCAACGTATCGCTCTCCTTAAGAGGACCGGCACATGAAAAACGCGAGGAGAACAAAGTAACGTTTCTCAATTGCATTTCGGATCTCTCTCGCTCACTAAATAATCCTGCATTTTCTCTCTCCGTAAAACCATTCAAGGTTTTTAATAAATAATGACAGCCTTTCACAACATCATTATATAAAAAGCAAGGAACGAAACCAATCTTCATGTTAAGACTTTTTTCCAGTAGAGGAAACGTATCTGTCATTGTCATTATTGTTAATATTGTTTTATTTCCAATAAAATAGCGACAATTTGTTGTGTAATGACAAATGTCACAGTTCTTAGTTAGTTACTTTTGTTAAGTGGCCGGATAAATTATATTTTAGGCAGTGTGACAAGAAACAATTAGTCTCTTGTGGTGGGTGAAAGTAAACTAAAAATTTCGTTTAAAAGCGATGGCGGTCGATAACAGCGGCAACAGTCCAGCAGTTGCTGAACGTGAGTCTGATTTAACAAAAACAGTAGTGAAAGTCCCTCTGCCAAGTCCAGCACATTCTTCGCCAAACTCTAATTCAGGAGTGGGAAGTGGCGGACTGACATCTCCATCCTCTTCATCTGGCTCCTCAGCAGCTCTTGCAGCCAACGCAATTTCCGGCTCGCATTCAATTGACGCAATTTTAGGATTGAAAGCTTCAGCCGAGAGGAATGCTAGACATCAATCTCAATTGCATCACTCACTTCTCCAGCAACATGTCCATCATCTAGCCCATCTCAATAACAATAATGACACAAATCATATGAATCACCACCATTTTCTCAGCAGTCACATGATGAACGGCGGAGCCACCAGTAACAGTGCTAATAGTGTTAAAGGGGGTCGCGGTAGTGTCCTCGGAAACATTTATGTTCCTCCAGGTTGTCACAGTGGTGGCGATAGTAGTGAACACAATTTCAGCGATAGCAGTGGTGGCGTAGGTGCATCAGGTAGTGCAGATTACAATCATTTTGAACAACTCCATCATCACCATCATCATTTGCATGGTTCATCTGGTGCAATCGAGTTTCCAGCAGATCACCCCGCTCACCATCATCACGTCAATACTTCTAATAATCAGAGACAAGGGGCTGACGGTGGAGGCTCAGCCAGGCGAGGACTCAAGCGCAGAATTAAAGGAGAATCCCCTTCAGGTAAAGAAACGGTGGATTTTTAAAATAATTAAAGAGTAAAACGTGTGCGTAGAAAATGTTGATTTGATCTTCGTGTCGTCTCCTTCGAAGGAGGCAGTCTTAGAAAATGTCCCGCTGGGAAATACAAAGAGCACACTCGATACTTTTAAATTAGTTTATAGAGGATGATTGAGAAATTATTATTTTTAATCATGACATCAAATTCATCGAGGCTCTAGCAGACCTTGTTGTGTGCAAGTGCAGTTGGCAGAAGCTCACTAGGCACTGTGTCTCCTGTTGCTTCATAATGAGCTGTTAATTAAAGATACATTAATTAAGTTGAATAGAGAAACAAGTGAAAATTGGAAACTGGGGTTAGAGAGTGTCGGTTGGATTGGCGTACTCAGATCTTATCATTGTGGTTATAATGTGGAGTAAATGGGCAATAATAATGACGGCAATGAAAAGAAGAAGAGTAACGATAATTCAGGTGGCATCATTCATAAAGGAGCACGTTATTATTATGTACCATTATTATTTATTTTATTTGCTTGAAGGGAAGCTAATAGCAGAAGTAGCAGTCAATCAGTCAAGTCAATCAGGATGAAGCATCTCGGTGGTGCTACTACAATTTGTCAGTCAATAATGTTACATCACCGCTCCAATAACATAAAAGGTGTACGCGAGATAATAAACCTCAGCATGAAAGCGTAAAAAGACCTTTTGTTTAACATCATATTGTGAAGAAAAGTCATTGTAATGGTTTCTGATTGCTCCTGCTACTCCTCTTCTGACATTGATTATCGCAACCTGGCATCAAAATATTTTTACCTTCGGCTGTCAATTACTTAAGTGTTCCAGGCTAAATTTAAAGAGAAGGACTGGTGCATGACTATTTATATATATGTAAAAGCTCATGTTATTTAGGTACATGTTAATCCGTTTTTGTACAACCCTATAGTTTTTCGTTAGTTTTTAAAACATTTTTTATATGCAACACGCAATCCATAGTGTGAAAATTCTTATTTCTAGCTATGTTTGCAACCTGTATGTTTTATCAAGCGGAAAAATGTTTTCCAGGCAATCCCATTTGATATGGCAAATCTTGCATGAAAAGTACAAAAGAGGCACAGCGATTTGTGTTTCAGTCAGTAAGACATCTGTTTAATTCAAGTAAATGAAACCGTCCCACTTCATTTAGCAACGAGCGTCATGAAACAGTTCTTCAAACCGCACCTCTTAAGTGGCGACGTGGTTAATCCAGTGAAAGCATTATTTTTCCATACGATTATACCTAGGTACAAAATGCTTATTTTTGACAATTTATGTAGCAAAAAAGATAAGCGGAATATTTGCACAAAGTATGTACTTTTCCAGGATTTCGTGCAATTTGGCATAATTTCAAAGCGTACGAAAAATTTCCTTCATTTCACTACTATTAGTATTATCATAAGTTTAACAAATATTTGTTAACAAACAAACATGCCTATTTTTATTTTCTCCTTTTATTACATTGCGCGAAAATCAATATGAAAAAATTAGATAACAATCCTGTAATTAAATACATCAGACCTGATTGGGACAAACTAAAGATAGTATAAATAAGTTTGGCTTTTATTTTATCCAATTGCTGATATTATATAATTTGGCAGGAGTTTATGGACATAATAATACCTAGATAATTGCATTTTTATTTCGACTAGGAACCATGTAATTAGTATAATATATGTACATGTCCGCTGTCTTCTCAAAAAACAAAGTAAAACGACAAATACATAATAAAACGAAATAGTAATAACAAACGCGACGGAAAGACACACAAGGAGAATTTTGTGAAACATTTCTTCTCTATAATTCAACTAAAGTTGTTTTCTGGTACGAATTTGTTGGAAACACGAAAGCCCACCTGAACTGAAGCAAATTAGTATTATTGTAGAAACAAAAAATTGTAACTTGATAAACCAATAATAAACCCTGATAATACTCTGGACATATAATACAAGACAACGCACAACTCGCAACGTGCATATTATTATTTTAAAGTGTCTATTATTTTCAAAATGACTTGCCTGATACACGATGATGACGACAAGCGAGCATTAGATCACACTTCCGTGCCTACCTGAGCTACTACTTACGCATCGCCTCTTTTACTTACCTCCTTTGCAACCAGCGCCGCTCACCTAACCGTAACGGTCGCCACTTGGCAGCAACGTGATGAGCACATTCTGCTGGTTGCGAGAATGAGTACCTCAGTACCTCAATCAAAAAACACTGCTTTAGAAAACAATTGGAAAATATAATTAAGATCCAGGACAGTGATAAGATTCACTCGCTCATTGAAACTATTTGTTGCGATAATAAAAAGTTGCAAATAGGTTTATAAATTTCATTTCCTGAGGCTTGCCCAGATAAGCTTCGGAAGAATATTATACATATGTACAAGATACATGACACCATGTTTGCTATCTCTTCATATCTACAATTTTAAAAACTTGAACTGGTTATCCAAGCCAGTAATTTTCTAGAGTTTGTATTACTGAATATCAGCCATAAGTCAATCCAGAAGCGGGATACGAAGAATTAATATTAAAAACATATTATATACACGCAGTCTAATTTATTTTAGCCTACATTAACAACACTGACGAGCCATACTTGTAAGGGGAAACCGTCGCGTCATTATTGTCGAGAAAAAAGAAAGTTGTGTGATGGTGTATTAAGACACGGGTATTTTGGTGGAGAGGATGTTGATGTTAGTTGTTGAGCACGATATCTGCAAATAGTGTGTAATTTATCTGAATTTACGATACATAAAATTAAACAAAAGTACGTTACACATTTTGTCAAAGGTGACTCAACAGCGGATGAATCCGGGGAATTTGGGAGTGGCGGTGGTGGAATGGCCAAGATTCGTGCAGCAAGTTCTGCAGCATCAGATACGTCATCAGACTTTGGTGGCGGTGATGGATTACTAAATGGGTCGGAGGATCATGAGCATTGTTTGGACGACGGGACAACGAGTAGCCCAGCGCCGTCCCCAGGCGGTGGTGGCAGTGCGGCCAGCGTAGGAGATCCGAATGATATGAGTGAACCAAAGAAAAAGCACAGGAGGAATCGCACCACATTCACAACATATCAGGTAAGACTTTAATAATGTGTTGCGTACATCCTGCTTACTTTCTTAGGAACAACTAGTCTACAGATATCTTTGTTCATTGACCAAGAAGTGAAGCCGGTATTGCAATTGTCAATAATAATCACGATATCTTTCCCCTGAACGAAGATTTCTGTAGTTTATATGAAAATAAGTAAAGGTTTTATGTAATAACTTATCAATATTGTTTTATCAGCTTCATGAACTGGAGAGAGCGTTTGAGAAATCTCACTATCCCGACGTTTACAGCCGAGAGGAACTGGCGATGAAAGTCAATCTTCCTGAAGTTCGAGTGCAGGTTAGTAAAAATTGTTTTGGCAGTTTGCAATATTTTTCTACTTGGCTATAAAATAAAAATTATCCTCAGAGTGAAAAATGACTGGTTTGACGGAGAATTGAATTTGGAAATTGGACTGTACATTTTCATTTGTACATGCTGCGCTGCATGTGCTTCGCATGTTCGTTGCGGTGTGTGGGCACATCGAAGACTTCCCTCCTGGGTACATAAAATGTGCATGCCAAGAATGTATTTGGAGTGAATGCGGTGCAGGTGCATAATTTCTGATTAAAAACATTGGAAAGGGAGGTCACTGCTAAATTGCTACTTTATTAATAGTTCCTTGAGAAAATCACGAACAATGTAGTGAGAGACGTAGGGAAAAGCTGTTGTGGGTCTTTGTGGCTAGAGCAGCTTTTGAGAGAGGAACAGAAATCTTGATAAAATTGAGAAAACTCATTCATTCATTTTGAGCCCATTATTTTCTCATAAAAGGCGGACCTAACACACACGGTTCTCTTAATTTCTCTCAACATTATTCACTCCACTTTTACTTATTTACTGTGCACAGCCTTTTTTGCCTGGAGAATTAACTATTAAAATAATATTTATAATTCGTTTTTAATAAGACTGATTAAATGTTTCTGTTCCCTTCAAAGATTGTGGTGCTTTTAAACAAATGTTCGCGGTAATCTGTGGTAAGTAGTAATAATAATGATAGTGGCACCTAATCCTTTTGCATGTACTCATTTGACTTTTTCAACCAAAAATTTGTACAAGTTGCATAATAATAATAATTATTAACAACTCAGACCTAATAGTTAGTGTAGGGATTCGTATTTTATACACAAGTCAACTTTTAGAATGTAACAATAGCTTTTCACCATTTTCTACTTTCTTGCCTTCATAAAGAATTACCGCAACAACATTGTTTCATTGGTAAATGAATGTGGCAGCAGCGGAGAGAGAGACTCTAATATCCAAGACTCCTTCACAATTCACAATACAGAGTTTAGTAATAGATGGTTAATAGTTAGAACACCGGCGAGCTGGCGGAGGATTGGGCTTTTTATTACATACTTATTTACGTATTAAATTGGATACATGAAATACTTAAGTATGTACAACTCAGACCTAATAGTTAGTGTAGGGATTCGTATTTTATACACAAGTCAACTTTTAGAATGTAACAATAGCTTTTCACCATTTTCTACTTTCTTGCCATCGTAAAGAATTACCGCAACAACATTGTTTCATTGGTAAATGAATGTGGCAGCGCAGAGAGAGACTCTAATATCCAAGACTCCTTCACAATATAGAGTTTAGTAATAGAAGGTTAATAGTTAGAACACCGGCGAGCTGGCGGAGGATTGGGCTTTTTATTACATACTTATTTACGTATTAAATTGGATACATGAAATACTTAAGTATGAAATGTTCAGAGCAAGTTTGATTGCTGCAAGTAGCAGTCAAATAATTATTCGTAAATTGCACACCGGCTTCAAATGAGATTTGGCGTGTTGATAATAAATGGAATGGTGGCAGAACTGGAAAAGCAGACAAGAGTAACATTATACTGTATAAAAGTAATAGCGGCATACATTTATGAATATTACTCACTTCACTCTACCCATGACCATTTTTTTCTCAGCTTTGAGAAACGGTGCACCAATAATATGTAGTTAATCAAATTGAGTGAAGGTATCAGTGGGATACGAATACGACACAACACCGCATGAATTGATCCGGATGTTTTTTCGTTATTTTTCGGCGTTTTCTTTAAAAGTGATGGCCAGTGCCAAAGGATTTTTCGTTGTTGTAATAAAAAGAATAACACATCACATTACTACTTCAAAAGAAGATTATATTTCACCCATGAAAAGTGATGGATGTATATAAAAATGGAGGTCGCAGTAATAATATAAGACTTTATGTAATGGTAATAGTTATGTTGTAAAAACAGTCATCATAATAATAATCAGAAAACATATATTTTCTACACGGAGGTTTGCCTGGTTGCATGCATGTCTTGGTGCATTTTTAAAGCTTTCCAGCCACCGCACCACCACCACCTTCACCATCACAAAACCTACCGCACGCAACTCTCACCACCAACACTGTTCTTTGTTCAGCCTTAGTCAGCACAGAAGCTGAGTAGTAGTGGGTATGTGTATGTGTGTATATTAGATTACCCACTTGATACACACCCAAAGAGTAACATTTTAACTCAAGTGACTTGTTCAATTACTTTTTCTTTGTGAAAATGTCCAATATTTTAGTAGCTGTATTTCATTCAAATGTTTCTCGATTGCATGTCGGTAGTCGGTAGTGATATTTCGTGTGACGTGATACAATTTATTACGTCTTGAATGAATTGGGCAAGACGGGAGAAAAAAATATAGGTAATAAATAAATACTTAAGTGGAATATTAAGATGAGGATAGATTGGTTTTGGTAGGAAAAAAGATTTGGTGGTGGTCGTGGCGGCGACAGGCAATAACAAGACCTGATAAACGGTTCATTGCGGTTCTGCATTAAAACCATGACTTGGTAATTTTGAAAGAATAAAAATGATCTGTAATATTGCTCAAATTATGGTTTTCTAAATCAATCCAAGAATTTATCACGAATGCCCCCACTCAACTTTTATATACGCTATAAATATGAATAACGACTGCCCTGTAGAAAAACGTACGAGAATAAAAGCATAACTCGCCATAATATAAATTTCTCTCAAATTGCTAATGCACGCATTTCACATGAACCTATAATCAGTTGTCACTCAATCTCGGTTAGACAGAGTGACAAATACATTTTTACTTAATATAGTGTTTTATTACTTTTTATTAGCTAGGAAATGTCCAAACATAAAAATAACTTTGGATTCTTGCTACAACGAAATGTGTTCAAAATAACCGTTGTAGTGCAGTTGCAATCAATCTTCTTGTACTATTAAGCTAGCTGCAGCCTTTGTACCTATTTTAACTTGCATTCTGTTTACCTTAGATTATAGTGGGCAGAAAAATACCTATGCGGAATTTACTATTTTTCACGACTGTCATAAAAGATGGTAGGAAATAGTTTGATTCGAGATTCGTACGTACTATATAATTTTGAGGTTAAAGTAACTTTACCTCCCTTGATTCTTAGCTGGAAAAGCACTGGGACCTGCATAGCTGAACTCGAAATGAAACCACTTTCAGCTTATTTCCTCACTCAATTGGACTTCTTCAGATTAATTTAATTATCAGCTCGTCTAATTTCCCATAGCATTTACAGCTTTAATTTCGAGACTTGTTTCATCAACGCTTTCTAAATGAAAGATCGTTAACTCGTGACTTCTCATGCAAATTATGAGACTGTTGCTTGACATGGGACACAACTAGAGCGTGCATGTTACGTTCAATCTGTATATACAAAGGTTTGCTGCTGTAAAACTAGAAATGTGTTTATGTGCTTTTGCTGCAGTGAATTTTTCTCTTTTGGTCTTTATTATTTGAAGATTGGATAAGCGTATTAGGTTCACAGCATAAATTGTAAAGTTGATATTTCATTTTCGAGTTTTACTGTGACGGTGATGGAATGAAATAACTAACTCATGATTCATTTTCATAAGACATTGACTTGGCTTTGGCTTAAAAAAAGATTATTCTTCAAACTAAGTAAAACGAGAATGGTTTTTGTGTGGCACTTTCATCTCGTGCTGATTTATTTGCATAGAGAAGCGGTGGGTGATTGTGTTTACTGCTTTCTCCATAATTCCATTACTCCATTACTACCTCATTCTTAAGAGAGTGAAATTTGCTTTCTCCCCTTTCTAAGCCGCTATTATTGCCGAGTGAACATTTTATGCGCTTTGTTGGTTGCTGGTGTCGTGGGGAATGGGAAATATGATAAAAAATTGTGCTGCTGTTTTGCATGGCCAATTCTGTGAGGGTATCGTTAGTGGACTATGCATGCAGATTGCAGCAGACCTACTTTATTTTCAATTATTTTGTTGGAATAATATTCAACGGCCCACCACCATCATCCATTATTCATATTTTCAACAGGAAATCAAAACGACAATCGGTCATCATAAAAAATGTTAGTCTTAATGAGCATATCGTACATTATGGATTTTGCATTCATTCCAACAATGAATACAATACAGAGAAATACACATATTGAAAAGAGGTAAATAGCGTGTGTGAATGTTGTTGCTTGTTTGTTAATCGATTATTATACTCTTGTAATAAAAATCTTTTCTTTTCTACTGCTTACCAGCTTATAATTCACAATGTGCTTGTTAGATGTTTTAAGCAATAAGAGTGAAAAGTGGAACTCGTAATATTCAATCAGATTTACGGCAGACTAATGAATCACGCGAAAACAAATAATACGCTTTTAATGCTCTTGTACTAGAATACATTCGTCATAAACATACAGCTTAAACACATTATAATAAAATAATCTCTTATTTTTTAAAGAATTGTGCCAACTTCGTTCCTGTCGTCTTTGCTCATTAAGAAATAAAGTAATAAATGATTTTCTAGTTTGTTAAGTGAACGTAAAAAGGTTTTGGCATACATTTTTGATTGGTCGATTTAATTTACCACTCCATCAAATCATTATTATTATTACCTTTGTAAAATTTCAGAACGGAAAAAAACTGTGAATAATAATACAAAACATATATCAGTTTCTACTTCACGTTGGCGTTTAAATGTGGAGAGTTCATGAGAACACATTAATGTAATTTTAGATTAGGCATGGTGTGCTTCTTCAGGAAATATAGAGTGAAGGAAAATTGAACAAAAGCATTGGTGACATTTGCACTTGGCGTACCTGTGGCTCATAACTCCCTAGCACACTTAATCTCTATAATAATATGTATTCGTAGCTAGTTTTTATTGATAAGCTTTTTATCTCTAATCTTAATGCCCGGATGCATAATTACCTTATTCATTTCGAGCTCTTGACTGACTGACTGACTGACTGGGCAGTCTGAGTGAGAGGAACAGTAATAAGCTCAACTAATCTTTCAAGATGGCCGTTTAAAAACCAACAATCTTATCAGAACAGAAAACCCCAGTGAAACCATATTGCATGCACGCATACACAATGTGTTTACACAGGTACATTTGATGCATAATAATAAATTATTATTTCGTATTAAGCCTTTCTGTTGTTTCCACTTGCTGTCGTGTGTCCAGCATCTCTTTTTTCTTTCGCTTGACTGCATGAGGCGAGCTTAATCACTGAATGACTGATGTCTTGTGTAACTTTCTACTCGTTCAAACGTCAGCCTTCCACCGCACATTTATCACATTCTCAATTGACCATGCATAAAGAAGGAAGAAGGGAAAAGAACAAAACCAAATTGTTTTTCTCTCTCCCACTTTCTCATTACTTCTGTACTTCTCCGGCTTTAATAGAAAAAACGCGTTCAAATTCAGTACATACGTGCTCAGTTTTTACTTAACTCTTTTTTCGTTTCCCATTTTTGATGAATGAATTACGGAGGAAAAACAAAAACAGAAAGAAAAAGGAACAACAGAAAGTGTCGAGGAAAATTTACAGTCACTCGGCTTTTAACTAACAAATGTTCAAATGCATGTACAATTTCATTATTCATTGAGCATTTATTATTTCTACTGTTTCCGTGCCTTGTTGTTCCGCATAAACTTTTTAGGGCCTAATGGTAATTGAAGAGAAAAATTTGGGAAACAGCTCCAGACTGCCGACTTTTCCCCTTTTTCTTTGGAATGTACGCTCTCTGAGATTCTCACCAGGTGTTCCTCTCTCTCTCCGCTACTTAATTTTCCACTCAGTTAATTACCTTTTCCTTGCAATTACTGAATAATACGCCAAATGACTATGTGTGAAACCATTTGAAAAATACAGTCTGCTTTTCCTCCATTTTCTCGTATTCATCATCATGAATTTTTCAGCTCAGAGAAACACTATTATTAGCGACATTGAATAAATCCATGATAATTTAGTTATTAAGAGGACAATTCAAACAGCTCTTTCGTCCCTAATAATGATAATTAACACATTATGCAGAAAATCCAATAACAATATCACGAAAGACTGTCTCCTAGTCTCTAAACGATATAATGACCCACTTCGGTGTAAATACTTAAAATATTTCTAAAAGTATTACGAATCTAGCCCCAGCTCCATTTTGAACCTGTGCTTGATATCCAAAAATGAAATGGTGGCTCGTTGCTCCGCTAATATTTCATAATATGCATAGTAGGTACGCGCACACAGAAGTGTGCTGTGTACAAATGGAATCAACTGACAGGTCGGGGATGAAAAGGGCATTCTAAGACATTTGGCTAAATTCCCACAGTTATTGAAAGTAAATGGGATGATGATGGTTTCGGCTATTAGGTACTCCTTTTTGCGGTTTTCATGCTTCCCCGCACACCCATGCACACATATTTATTACTATATGAAGCGCACATTCGACTCCCCGGCTCCGACGTTTTGATGGCAATAATAATAATAATA
>VYYJ01001446.1:0-30892 GCA_021029165.1 Cyphoderus albinus | reverse complement strand
ACAGCAATAAACTAGAGAGAGATGGAAGTAATGGTGGTGAGATACGCAGTGGACTTTTTCTTGTTCGTACCAATGGCTAATTAGAATTCCGTTTTATCATACATATTTATTTTGGTTTGACTAAAAAATTCACATTTTTCCACTTTTACCCACATAACCACACGCATGACATTTTTGTGTGTATCGTGTTCACTTTGAAAAAGTTAAACAGACAGCGAAAGAATAATTAACAAGTACGAACATGAAATTCCAGTTGTAGAAATAATCCATAATTGAAGAATGGAATTCTAAGGATCACTTCATTTTAATCTGTAAATATCACGCTGAAGGAAATTAATATTGCTTTTATCAAAAACGTCCGGCCTGCTAAACTCTGCTTGAAGCACACAAATAAAAAATAAATACTTTCGTTGACGTTTGAAGGAGTTGTTACAAGTAAATCCTCAGGGTGCTATTAGATAGGGCGATCTTTTGCCATTTTACAAAGTAGGAGGTTCTTGGTGTAAGAATGCCACTACTATATACAATAGAAGAGATCATAAAATATTAATTACCACACATGGATCACATCGACTATTCACAGTTTTAATTGACTAACATGACAAAAGTTCCAACTTTGATGTTTTCTACTATTCTACATTCTGTACAATTCTACCACTACCATTTTTAAACGATTCAGTCGCTTTGTTGGTATGTTAATAGGTGTAGTAGGTATATTATGATTGTTCGATCATGTGAGGCATGCAGCGCTTAAACTTAATATTATTTCTAATGACAACAAAGTAAATCTTTCAAATTCTTTGCATCAACTCATGACAAGACGAAAATCGAGAGACCTAAGCTTTTTAGAGTAAAGCGTGAGAACATAAAGAAATACTTTTGAGAACATTTGAATGAAAACTGCATGCTGTTGATGGCTTATAATTTATCATTGTGAAATTATTGTCATCATTTTTGAAACGAGTATGATACTAGTAGAGAAGGATTATCATCTTTAGCAGTATTAGTGTGTAGAGTAAGTGAATTAAAATATAATATCGTGCAGAAACTTTCTGTGCACCGCACTCAAATATACAAGGCTATGATGAATTGTATTTTATACAATTTGTTTAGTTGCAACTTGCAGCAGTCGCTTAATACATGGGTATTAATGTGTGTCTGCCATTATAATTTAATCTCTTGTACGGGTGGACATTCGGGTACGGGTATTGAATTTGATATAAGTACTATTTTCGGACGGGTAACGGTTTCGGTTCTAACAAAATCACTTTTATGCTACTCTAGGTAGACTCAATGGACGTAATTGAGCAGACGATGTTTGTCACTTTGAAGAAATAAATGTGAACTAGTACAAAACTATTTTAGTATTTTAGTAAATGGCATTGCTCTTTGTAGTAAGTAAATGAATATAGTATAGCGGACGTAACTACTTTCAGGTAATGGTAAAGTATGAAACAAAGTTCATCATGGGCACCAGTTTACAGATTTCATAACAAATATTGATGCCGCTCTCGTGGTTAAACAATTTTGTAGCGATGATAAATTTTAAATATCACTTTCAGAAGTAGTTCTGTCGGCTAATAAATTATGAAAATTGATCATTTTCAACTTCAACTTATCTTTCAATTGTATTTACAGTTGCACAAATGATGTTTAGTATTTATAGTACATGGGAAAGGTGTTTTATTGTAGAAAATATGCTAATAACTCCTCATGTCAATAGTATATAATTTAGTAACTAATTTTTAATTCTTATGTAGTTTAATATTTTTTTCTTCCAAAAATACTATGTGGCAGAAAGAAGTAAAATTGTCGAGAAAGGAAGAGAAATAAAAGGAAAGGAAATTCATGAATAAAGTAAAAGCTGTAAGGTAACACGTAACACTGAAAAATGGTTGCCATAAGCAGCAGAGGAAAGTTTTGCATAATAAGTGAAAGATTAAATTTCCCGGCGCATATAATCAAGCGTCTAAAAGTAACAAACCCAATTTGTATGGGAATGGGAATAGTGACTGGTATGCACTTTTCGTATTCTAACGAGGCGCACACAACACAAACTTTCCTCTCCACTTTTGCTTTAATGCAACTTAACTTTCTTGTTTACAAGACAGACAAATGTTAATTTAATATGTACAAAGGTAGGTAGGTCTGTTATTATTATATTTATTATCTGAAAATATTATTAGTGCCTAGTGTGCATATGATATGACGTCGACACTCACACGCGAAGGAAAGTAATACCCGGTTGAAGAACACAACAAAGGCAACATTAGAACGAAGGAAAAGCGAGCATGAAACAAATGCATTATTTTAAGATTACATTATAGAAGGTCGCAGAAATTTCATTTAAGACAAAAGACGACAGGATAGAGTTGTGCATGCTGATGGTATTACGTTACAAAAAAGTTAATCTGTTATCAAAATAATAATAGCCTTGATATCCTACAAACAAAGCTTGTATAAGTAAAAGTAGTAAGAAGCTTTCCAGGACTTCTAGTTGTGAGCTAATGCACGAAGAATTTTATTTTTCTAGACCGCTGCGGTACAAAACATGAGAGAGAGAATATTCTCTGTTGCTACTTCTCAAACAAATTATGCATGTTGTGTTATTTCAGAAGTTTCATTTTTCGAAAATGGGTTTTCTGTCACAATGACAGACAGAAGTAAGGGATTCTCTTTCCAGAACCCATGTGGTGAGGCTGTTGCTGGATATGTACTCTCCCTATAATGCATTCTTTTTTCTACTCACTTTTCCACAGCTACAGATTACTTTCTGTTTAGCTCGTTCTGACTTCTGACATGTGCCTCCCCCGCCTTCTCAAATTTGCCTTATCAAAAGTGGAAAAATAAAACCAGAGAAGGAGCATGAGCATGAGTGCGGGTGATATTTTCATTTTTAATATAATAATATTGCTTTATAAAAATATGCCTACGAAGAGAAAAGGTACACTTCATGATTAAATAGAGCAGAACTTATGTATTTCATATTTACAATATTCGCGCAGTGGTATAAAAATATTTTGTTTGGGAAAAACTCAACCTCGAGTACATGCAAATTGTGTTACAAAAATTCGAAGGAAAGCTTTTGTCTACAACATGACGGGGTGCCTCCAGAAAATTAATTTATTTACCAGAAGAGATCGACCTGGTGAAGCATTTTCTTAGATTCATACAAGGAGCGAGAGTTTAGACCCACAGGTTTTTCTTCCAAGAAGAGTAATCGGCAATGGTTTGTAGTTAGACCCTTTTCGCGTATGCACGATATGCCGTATGATGTATGAAACATGTGAGCATTCTCAGAGGTAAATCACAACGAGACGACGACGTTACCGAGAAAGCAACGCTTTCCTTCTTGCTTTTCGTGTGCTTTATAGTTACCTTATCTAGCTCAATCCGGTTAGTTGGCAATTGGCACACAGGTATTGCAAGTGTGCCAAATAGCCTCCTTTAGCAACAAAGCCTTGCTATATTCCTGTGCTTGAAATAGAGAATTGTCATTTGTCATCAAACTTTTAGAGAAGACAAACTCACCATCGGTCACTATTTTGCATTACGGTAGGAAGAAAAAATTGTGTGCAAAACGTGCAAAAAGCATTTGCTTGTCATGGTGTGAATAAACCACGAAATGTATGACGCAAACTAATACTCTACAATATTCACCCGAGTAACCAAAATAAATAACATGTCATTAACCATTTATATAATCTGGCACAGCCGTTAGACTACTGCCAATGATTCGACCAAACCGCACAATAAACAAAATTCTCGATTCTACATTTCGCTATCACGGAAGATTGCAGTGGCGTCGAATCAGGGGGACGTGGGGGATTTTTGTGCCTTGTAATGTATTATCAAGTGATACTCGTGGTGTTAAAATCTGAAATCCTGAGGTGGGATAGGTTCCCGTATCCCCTCTGTTTTGACGCCACTGGAAGATCGATGCTTTAGACTGTAGAGCCGTTGCGTGGATGGATGGCGTGATTTCCACTTTTCATGTGACCAGGTTTCGCATTTGTTTGGTGGTGCCCCCACCGCCGCTTGATACTCAAAATTATTGAAGTTCCGTACATAGAATCGTAAATTCTATAAGTAACTCATATAAACATTATGGTTTTGCATTCCAGTTTCCTTTGGATTTCTATTAGGTACACATTCCATTGAAATATGTAGACAGAGTTATTGTAGAGCACTACCTCCAAAAGGGAATTCATTACTTTGTGTGTGGATGAGGTGGAAATAATGCCACTATGCCACACATATACATTAATGTAAAGCAAGGCTGCCCATTATGTCAAAATTTCACTTACGCTCCATAAATTCAGGTCGCAAGAATTAATCAAAAACATTGAGCTGATACTTTCCGCAATGGCTACTTGAATTGAAGAGCATTTTGTGACATTTCTTTTGCTCCGTTTTATTAGTTTTTTTTGTTGAGGTAAGGCAATTTTGAAAGACTCAGGCCCAGACTAAATCGAGAAAGGTCATTCAATAATGATAAATACATTAGGCGTAATACTAATAAATTAATACTTTTTTGGAACGACTCTTAATGGAAACTTTTGCTGTTGCGTTGTAGGAATGCATAATTTGTAGTCTACCACGACCTCAATCTATTTTGTATACATTATGTTATTTCATGGCCATTTGTTTAGGTGGCGGCAGCTCAATGAGTGCGGGGTTGGTTTAGTGAGACCATTCAAAGCAATCAGACATGATACTGAAAAATTAATAGTACAACAAGTACAACGAGAGAGAATGTTATTTGTAGTTGTGGAATTGTTTAATGTTTCATTGAGAAGGAGAAATACCAGAAGCGAAGCCGCCGGCACTTAACCCTTTAGAATGAGTGAAAGGGTAATGCAAATAGGGAAAGTAATTCATTAAAAATAAACTTCTTCGCGACGAACATTTCCGCGTGCTTTATCCGTGTACATATACGCGCTGCTGGAGTGTTTATTATTACTAACGGGTCCAACTTAAACAATGGGGATTACTTATAAACAACTCACACTTGAAAATATGAAACATATATAGTAGCCTTTTCTACTAAATTTCATATTTTTATTAAATAATACATTTCTTTGTCCTTAGCCACTGTTAACAAAACACGTTTGGCTCCAGATAACTACTCAAGTGAATAAACTAAATATCCGGGAAAAAGAACATTAAACAAACGAATGTACACATTGAGTTAAAAGTAGCAACAGAAAAAATAAACTAGAAAGTTTAACATTTAACAGTCCAGTACTCAACCCGTTACATGACTTAATTTTTATATGCCTGGTAACAAACTTAATGGAGGTAGTAAACGAGTCAACGACGAACGGTGAAAGAAGTTTCTGTAGCAGTTATGTGAAAAAAGACAAATCATGTATCTTCCCGTCAACCAAAACCATTTTACCAATTCGTTAGATAAAAGAAATGTGAGATCAGAAAATAGTTGGAAAGGAAAAAGGGAATCTGGAGTACTGGTACTAATCTAACAAAACGTTTACGAAGACCGTTCTTTCTTCTCCAAAAATCTCTTAGCATTTCTCTTGCTCGTTTGTTTTTATAACGGTTCAACTTGTCACTCAACAGCCCTTCCCATTTTCTAATTTCCTCTTTTCTTCACTTCGTTCAAACTGCCTGCCAACGTCTCTTCATAAATGAGCCCGGTCGGTTAGATGCGTATGCCCGTTCCATTCTGTTCAACCTCTTTCTTGGCTCATGCTTCTCCGCATAAAGACAACGTCAGAGAATGAAGAGCCACAGAAGTGTTTTCCTGCTTTTGCCTTACGTTCCTTGTTCTCTTCGGTTCTGATATTTTCTACCGCTATTCCCGGTGTGAAATATGATAGAAAGGAGAGAACGTATGGTATATGAACAATCTACTAAAGATGCTAGTTATGCATTATTGCCTTGTAACTCATTCCTGTCCTGTCCTTCTGCTCCACCTTAACTGTGGGATTCTAACACATAGGAAAGCACTCCGCGTTAGAATACAAAAGGAAAGAGTATGTAAAAGGTGTTTTCTAAAAAAGAAAGAAATAGATTTTTATTTTTTGTTTTTTCTTTCTCTTTTAAAAGAAATGGGAGCTTTGAAGTGGTTGAGGACTATGAAAAACGGGAATGGAAGCAGCGCGTAGAATGCATTAGTCATTTTTATATTTCTGTAAGGAGTTCAGGGGAGAAAAGCAAAAGTGGGGAAACTAGCGCAAGAGATAGAGACTGGCTGGAGGTCTTCGTGAACGTTTCTTTCTATTCCTTCTGTCTCGATGGAATTACGGGACTGAGATGAAATTTTTTTTTCCAGAAAAGCAGTAAGAGTAAAACGACAAGTATTTAGGAAGAGGATGGCAAAACGGAAAAATGCAAAAATATAAGTGTTATAGAAACAGAATTCATTTGGTTTTCCCCTCTCTTGTGAATAAAACTTCTGATATAAAGAAAAAATGTGATGATGATGTGCACACGAAAGTAAAGCCAGCAGGAGTGCCAGAGCAAGTGCAAGAAAGAGAATGGAAAACATAATAAATGATTGTTTGTATTCGTTTCATTCACTCATTTAGCATCGCTGTGCATATAAATATCATAGAACTTGGTATTTCTTTGTTAAAAAGCTTTCTTTTCAGAGAGAAAGTGCTAGTAATTCCATTAAACGAAATGAATCAGTTTTTTCTTATGAAACTCTCATTGTTGGTGCATTCTAAAATCATTCTTACACGGTGCAAGATTCTTTTAGTTGATATTTAGGGTAGAAAGCCCAAAACTTTTTTCATGCAAGAATAAATTTAAACTTGAAAAGTGTAAGACTGCGTTTGTAAAAGGTGCATTATTATAATTATAATCTGCCCTTGGCATAGTCTATTGTAATAGGAATCATTTAGATGAGACTTTACACCGTTACAATCTACCAAGCAGCTGCTTACAAAGATATGTGAGTGGCTGTACAATTTACTTGTCCATTTTAGCAATATCAAGTATTTAAGGCTAGAGTACCTATTTAAAGAAATGCATTACCTCATTTCACATCGACAATCAAGTAATAAAAGAACTAAATGAAATTCAAGATATCACTTAAATTTCCTTTTATCTTTCTATTTCCATCACTGAGAGCACTTTTAAAATCTTTTCTGAAAGCAATTAAAACTACAGGTCATTATTTTGAACCTGTAATTACATTCATCATCTCCTTCCCCAGACGCTAATATTTCGCGTGGGTCGAACGCATGTTGGCAAGTTGTTGGAAGCTAATGGTATCGATTAAATGAGGTGCTTTACAACATGTATCCATTACACATGCTCTCACCTCACCTGAGACTATTCCACCTCCGTAGAGAAGGTTATGGTATGTCGTTGTTTGACTAGCTTACTGTTAGTATTTTTCTTTTCATGATGCGTTTCCTGATTCTGAGCCAAGTTCTGAGCCAGCGTAGAAGACTGAGGACACCAAGAGATAAATGAAGGCAGATGCATACAAGAAGCATGTCACAAATGTGCCGTTAGCTTTAATCTTTCAGGGATAAAATGAAGTGTTCCCTGGAAGCCTTTTTCTTACAATTTTCTCTTTACTGGTTTTCTTAAATGCCACATGCTTTGCGTCCAATGCAGGTTTCTGAGTTTTGTTTTCACCCACCCACTCAACCAAACTTTGATTATACTGTAGTGAGCTTACTCTTATTGTCGTAATCTTAATTACCCTTTGCTCCGCTCTCTTCATGTTCTCGAAACGCATTCTTTGATGAAACGACGGTATAAAACAGAATTATAGCTTTTGCTCTATTCTCTTTCCTGCACGGAATACTCACAGTGTAGTGTAGCATAAGAATTGCGGAGGTTGTTACTTTACTAACCGACAGCTCCATTCCATTCCTCCGGTTTTAGCTACCGCATACCTTTGAGAACCCGCATCGCATACATCACATGTCGTCACGGTGTCTCTTCTAAAAACATAAAACCATCTTTATTACACCATTTTTATTATTTTTCCTCCCTGAATTTTTCCTACCGTTCTGGATAAAACTAACCTACCTCTTCCAACAGAAATCAGCTCTAACCAGTAAATGTGGAGAAAACGAAAGTCGGCAAAGTTTCAGAATTATATTGATATTATGGGTATTTTGAGCAAAACATTATCCACATACTTCGGCTATGCAATTCTATGCAATGATTTTTGGGCAAATTGGACAATTTCCTGATTACCCCATCTGTGGAGGGCATTATTGAGGTAGTGTGTATAATTTTGAAGTTTTTCTGAATAGGCGTACTTTGACGTAGAAAATTATGTAACTCTTCCCAATTTTGTACCAGGTTACACTGTCTCTAAATTTACGTCCACAAGAAACAATCAACGCCAGTTATTCGCATGTTGTGTGTAATCTGCCTTAGGTGGTTTCGGTCGTGTATGAAGCGAGCGGAAACTTGAATCGTAATTGAAATGAATGTGTACACCAACATAACGATGATGGTGTGATCGGAATGTGAAGATAAAAAGGTAAATTATATAGCTGCACGGAAAAGTAAAGGCATGTTCTCGTATGTGTTTAATCGTACATAAATTATACACTCGTGATCACGAAAATGGTTCAGCTCGACTTAGCCGAAAGCTATGTTCACGTAACAGAAATGACTCTGCTGTATCCTCCTAGCTCTGGGTGTTTTAGGGCAAATTTGTAAGAGATACTGGAAATCTCGAAGCAAAGTGGGAGGAAAACCTTTGGTCAAATCTTGGTGAATCATCCCTCTTCATTGCGAATAATTCAGAGTGACTAATTACAAATGATCAAAATCTAGCGTGTACAAATGTATATGAAATGCAAAAGTAGATTTCTGATGAACCCTTTTGACAGCCTCGAATCCTGACAAACCTGTCTGGAATGAATAAAAAGATGAATGTCGACTTCTTGTAATAAGCTGGGGCATCAAATAGCTTTTGTTAGATGAATGCACCTAGCTTATTATTAAATATAAGTGCCCGACAAGAAGAGTTGTTTATTAAACGTTCGCCAACTGTCTCTTGCTATTGATTTCGCATTGATTTACAAGCACGTTTGTTTGTGCACGTTTCGTTGTAGTCAAATTCACTAATGGAATGGAAATTGTATAATTTATGCATCAGCGTACTTGGATTCTTTATTTTAACATTTTGCTAAACTTATTAATTAAAGCTACATGTCACAACGGGTAGTACAGGTACAATTGAAGAAAGAAACGGTTAGAATTAAAATATTATTTGCCATTTAAAATATAAAGTAGGGTTTACACAATTTGCTCATCCTAACACTTCATATTTTCAAGTTTCTCTAAGAATTTAGTCCAGGGATGCAAATGCTGACCACAACTTTTCAGTATTCAGTATGTAAGAAGGGATGTCAAGGTGCGATCAAGGCAACACTTGAAGTCACGATTTTCTCTCTGCACCAAAGCTAAAACTAAATGGAAATGATTAATAAATTCAAATGAGCCGTCGTCCCGTTTTCCGTGGCTGTAATCGTTTATCGTCAAAAATTCGTGGGTTTATGTGGGAATAAAAAACACTCAATCATTTTAAACTTTATTCGCCTCTTTACGTTTTACATCGTAAAAGAGGATTTCGTCTAAAATTCTATTAGAAAAAGAGTGCAATTTTGCTAACAAGGAAGGATAAAGTGATATCAGCTATAAACTTGGGAAATGAATTAGTTATTAGATTTGCTTAATACAACTTTGACGCAGTTGATGACGCCTGTCCATCTATCTTGTCTCTTAAGGTATTTAGCAGAAAAAGTTGTCTTCGCCAAGAAGATACGCAGGAGCGGTCATCATCACATTTTAACTTTTAAAACGTGTCAAAAGGACTGGCATATTATGGTAAACATCAAGCAAGACAATGAAAAGAAATTCCAGAACGCACACTTAAAAATCTGATAAAACAAAATATTAGTTTTTGTTTGCTCGCTCAGTGTCTGGCCTAGTGTACCTTCGATTTGTATCACGCCTCAGAGAAACCTCTATCTACCCANGCCGTGACGTGTGATAATAAAACTGCGCCTGGAAACTACTAGATTTTTCTATCAAGGTGGTGGTACTAACAACTACTAAATATTCACGTTTCCTCCTGAGACGAAAGCTGTGGAAGTATCCGATAGAAGGAAAAACTTAATAGGCACACAATTATAAAATCTAGGCGACCTGGAACGAATCCAAAAGACCTTAACACAATTTCGTAGAATATGTATATCATTTAGGTATATTTCCTGTGCCCCCAAGTTTGTAAAGTTTGTAATTTCAAAATCCACATAAAATAAAGTGAGATCAAGCTTAACAAGCCAAAGCAACAAATATTCGTAGACAGACAGAAGATTAGAGCGGAGTGGCCAATTTATGAAAATGGTACAATGTCCTTCATCCAGGTAAATAAATATATGCTTGTGTGCCGTAACGAGAGCCTCCAAGGAAAACTGGTCTTCTACCACAATTCCCTTAGTTCACACAAAAAGTAAAAATGAAGAAAAACTGTCTGTACAAAAATGACTGCAAAATTTGTTGATCGTATGTTTCTACCAAAGAATGGGTGAAATTATTAAAACCTTTAACTGACATATGTACCTGTCTAATCTGAACGGAAAAAAGATTTGTTATTTGAACGTATTTTATACTTTTGCTGTCTTTATGTACAATACAACGGATACTTGATGATATTTCATGATCGCGAAGCTAAGAGTTGCGCGTTAAGTTTGTTAAAGCGTGGTATTTTATGTTTTCAATAAAAACTTACAAGGACACAACATTTTGTACATAGTCGGGATTGAAATAATAAAAATAATTCAAATTCAGTAAATTTATTACGAGGGTAATTATAATTTAATTTAAAACATTATTATCAGAAACATTAATAAAGAAATGCATAAACACATTTATGTTGGTCGGTCTGTGACTAAAATAGGCGGTTATGTTTGTCAGCGGCACTTTCGCAAAGGTATAATAACATAAATAAACAGGACTCGGCAGTTTTTTGGGGAGTCTCGGAGCTTTGAGAACCTATGTTTAGTTATTCTGTTCTACTGTTTTATTAAGCCAGTGTACTAACACTAACCCATTTAAAACAAGATAGAGGAAAGCACCCTTGTCAGTGTAGATAATCATAAGAAAGATTCAATAGTAAACATCATTTATCGTCATCAATATCAACCGCAATACAAAGAGCAATCAAGAAAACATGAAACGCAACAGAATTTTGTTACAAAAAATTCGAATCCTTTATGCGAATACAATGGGAAATCTTAGATTGAAGAAAAGCCTAACGATCTTTCTACAGAGCAAGTGAAAAATCACGATCACGATCATGTTAGATCAAGGCCATCTTCAACAACACGCTTTTGGTGGTGGTATTCCTGTATAGTGATATTTTAACGTTACATTTAGTTAAGCATCCCATTTTTTATTCATTCCGCTTTAAGTCTGTAGCAAAAGAAGCTTAGCTTAACTCATAAAAGTCATACGGTGAAAATATGAATACACGGTTTTTGAAGTAATATGAAGTGTGAAACTCTAAAATTCTGAACGTTGTAATTAATGTGCGTTTCATTACAATTTCTTATAGCTAATTAAAGAGGTTATTGACTTTTCTCGTAAAGGTCGTACGCTATGCGACTCACGTAGTAAAAGGAGGCAAATTAATATTGTTCTCTAGTCTAAATTAATTTTCTGCGGTATAAGTTTGACGAAAATTTGGCACGCCACGCACTCAAAGTGGTGCATTTTAAAAACGATGTAAAATTGTCTATACATACAATACAGAAATTCATTTGATGAAAGGTCGTTCGCTCCCTTTCAACTTAAAAAAAATTATAATTCGTCACTGGTTACTTGGTACGCACATTTAAAATTTATTGAGGAATATGTGTTTCATAGATAATGTCAAAACCTAATTTAAATTATGTTGTCTATACAATACAGAAATTCATTTGATGAAAGGTCGTTCGCTCCCTTTCAACTTTTAGAAAAAAAATTATAATTCGTCACTGGTTACTTGGTACGCACATTTAAAATTTATTGAGGAATATGTGTTTCATAGATAATGTCAAAAATTAATTTAAATTATGCGGTGTCTTCAAACCGTTCTCAGTAGCATTACTAACCAAACACTTTTTAGAAATCTTTCATTAAAATCAGCAAATAGAAGATTAATATGAATATTTTTGTAATATGAATAAACTATATTTCACACTCTAAATCCATTCAAGAAAAACCATAAAAAGTCTTTACTTTAGAAGGTGAATTAAAATGCATTTTAAGAAATGGCCAGAACCGTCGTACACTTTTGTTAGGCAATATTTAAATATTATGCATTTGAATGAAGGTATTTACACGACTTTTTGAATCGTGGAGTAACAGTTGAAACTGCTGTAACAATTAGTGTTCTGTGTAAGCTGCACCAACAGCAACACCCATGATCCATAGGAAATAAAAATTGTATATTTTTTGAAGCAGAGACACTGGCTGGTAATATACACGTTTTCATTTTTTGTTTGTGTGTGTGAGGCTGGGCGAAATGATAGGGAATGTCATAAGCGTATATTTTACCACAACGGTATGGAATAATTACATAATATCACGCAACGCATAAGAGACCACTTTGGAATTAATGTGTGTATTAAGTCTAAGTCTACAGAAAAACCGTAATAAAGGCAAGTTGTGAAATGTGTCCTTGTTTACTGACGTGTGCATTACGCTTTTTTGTTTGATGCAAACCATGTCAATATTGAAATTATAAAAGCTGTAATAAACAAAATTTCCATTTAAATTTCTTTATCCATTTCACTTACGTAACGTAACACATTATCTATTATGTCAGCCCAACTAACAAAATAGACATCACCCTGACAGAACCTTAATTTCGTGGAACTAACCAACTAGTCAACTAGTAGATCTAATAAGGGTAAATGGATATATATTAGATAGTGAAGTTTAAATTTTTGAAACCAAGCACCGCTTCATTTTCATTGTTGTTGGTGATTATATTAACATCACAGAAACATTTCCAGACATTATTATTACAACTTGGAAAAAGCGTAAGTACTTGACTGAAATAGGAGACATCATGTATAAGTGGCATAATATTCGGGAAAAAATAACAACTCGGAAAATAAAGCACATACTTTAAGCACTAGCGTTATCATATGCATCATTCCTCCTTGTCGTCATATGGTAGCAGCGTAACATAGTTTTGTAGTTTATAAAACATTCTGAAAGTCTGAAAACTAGTACCAAGAAGCGAGAGAGAGAAAGGAAAGAAAAAACCTCACAAATTGGCTTGTCCATGTTATTTGTGTGATGTGAGATGGAGGAGGGAGAATACTAAGGGAGATTACGGACTGTAATGGTAATAAACGGTTCCATGCAAATGAGATATCATTAAAATCTCTGGGCAACTACTTTGGATAACGAATAACGAGCTCTTATTATTAACGTATAAGATATTCTCTACTTTTCGAATTTTATATGAATGTCCTTTAATATGAAATGGTGTTACATACATTCATAATATATGTACGTATTTATAAAAAGAACTTCTGCTGGATATTACACCATTCCAGTAGAAAGGATTCTTCTTAACTAGTTACTTTCCGTTTTTGTCCAGAGGACTTATATCTTTGGGTTATACATTGAGAAACTTGAAAATTATGCAAGTTGGTAGAATGATGTATGTACTGATATATTAAAGAGAAGCGTGGATGCGATTGAAGAGGATGTTGCACTGGATAGTTTGCACTCAAAAACTTTTTATGTTCTTCCAGGTAAGTGAATTATCATATGCGACTTGGCTCCTCACGCATGCTTTTATGAAAAAGGCGAGGAAGTTGAAGATTCGAGTATCTGTGGATGAAAAGTATTAAGGTGTAGATGTATTTAAAGAGAAAGACCGAACGGGACAAAACACAGGTTGAACGACCAACTGCCAAATGTGACTGCTTTACTTCTGCTGGGTAGAAAAGTTGGTCGAGCTTCACCACAAGGCAAGATAAATAAAGCATTTGTTCTTACTCATCTTTTCATTCAACAAAAGTTATATAACAGTGAAATGACTGCGGCTGCTCTTTTCATGATGATCTGCATTACCTTAACCTTCTAGGTATACTTGGCACAACTTTTTATGTCGTGGACAGCATAATTAGTTTGTGGGTTCATTCAATTTTATAAAAAGTTTATAAACACATTATACAAGGTATGGAAAACTAGGGTCCAAGAAACCTCATTTACTTCGCTTAATAATAGTAGTAATAATAAACATAATAAAGTGGAATCTGTTTGAAGTTTTTGCAAAAAATGAAAGGAAAGTAACCGATAAATCATTCACGCAATTACATTCTACCAACGGAATGAACTTTTAGACGTTTGTATTAACATATACCATTTTTTAATACAGTGGCCCTCTAACTTTTGATAGAATGCATAAAACAAGGGTCAGAAACATTAAACAAATTAATAAATCATGTGGCTGATGAAATTTACATTCGCATAAACAAGAAACACCCTTTTGAATTTTTCTTTTAGTATATTTTACACATACGTTTCTTCCTAATGCCTTTGATTTTAACACCTATTTTTTCTGACACATAATGCTAAATTAATGATGAGCACATTCGATGCTAAAATGTTAAATATTTAACCATAAAATATTCTAATTTATTCATTTTGAGATCCATAAAAGTCTCTAAGTCCCAAATCGATCTGTATTTCTGTACAACTAACGCTCAATATCCTCGTTTTTTATTGACGTTGGACAGATGGGAAATGTAAAACTAGGCATATACAATGTGGTAGTAGTAGTAAGCTAGAGTAAACGTGTGGAAGAGAATTTCTATGAACTGTAATACTCGAGTTTAGCAAAAAATAATGGCATGTCTTGAAATAATTTAGCAGAAGTGTTCATTTGTCATCATCTTATCTTCATTATAAATTCTCGTTTGAACAACATGAACTACCTAGCACCGACGTGGAAAATTCAATCAGACCATTTTTTTTCTAGACGTAGTTTCTGCACCTAGTTAGAAGTTTATTGTAAGTATCGCCATAGGGATAGCATCCCACTCTGTTTGCTTACATACTTCCAATAAGTAGATTCGTATGTACATTTATTGACTTGGCGTGACGTGAGTAGTTCAGCCAACTCGAAAGAAATGTACAAAACAGCGCGTGAAATTTAGTAACAGAAATGATCGTACCATAGATTTTTTCGTTTTCATCCGTCAAACTGGTAGTTCCTTCCTTCCTTCCTTCTGCTACTTTTAAAAGTCAATATAAAATGCAAAGACGAGAATAGTAATGGAATAAGTGGGCGAAATGAAAAATGTTGTATCTAAATTTGAATTATACAGAGTAATACATTTCGTCGACAGGAAAGAAGTGGAATATTAAGAAGTCCTTAATTTCACCTTCCTCATCCATTTTAATGAGATGACATGATGTAATACTTAGTCATCGCTTCAATGGTTGTCAACAATGAAATGTTTAATGTATTATCTGACTTCTCCCGTGACTCCCACGTTCATCTCATTGTCAGTGCTATCAACATTTTGATACTTGTATATCTACTAGAGTTTAAATTAAACTGACTTTTCAAAGAAAGAGAGACAAAATGTGAAGGTAAGCATTCTCTTACAAGCCTTCTTGTCGCCTGAATGGGTACGAACGAAGAAATTAGAATAAAAGAAATAAAAACCTTTTCTGTTTGGTGATTCATAGTCATCATCATGGAGATATTTCCAGCTTCGAATTATTTATGTATATATTTCAAGTGAAGATGGAAATTTTTGTATAACTGCTCATTATAAATGAACGTAGGTCCATGGTATGTAAGGAAATATTGTTCCGCTCTCTTGCAAAAGTTGCAAACACAGAGACAACGTTGGTATGTAGTCTCAACTTTTACTGACAAGATAAAACTCAAGGATGCCAGACAATCGCATTGATGATGTAACTGGGTGCCTTAATGTTCTTAGAATAGCCTGGTCTGGTAACGCTCGCAGTAAGTATTACTGGAAGAATGTTAAGATGCAATATTTATAAAAATGAAAGCATTTCTCCCTGCAGAATAACATACCAGTTTCCTGTGCAGCTCGCTTGCTCTTTCCTATCTTTGTAAACCTGCAATGTTTTCAAGAGTGGCAAGTAGCAACTATATTCCCTCACCTCCACCGTGTTTCTTATTTTAGTGTCGCCATTATCCTTAATTTTGTACGCTTCACTGGCACATGGCAACGAAAGTATTTGTGAAGAGGAAGATGGAAAGTATAGCAAAATAAGAGTAAAAAATTTACATTAAACTTGTGAAATATTTAATGGACAAGATGCCAAGAGGAAAAATTGTTAAGGATTCATGGTTGAAAGTTTAGATCCCTGCGATGTTAACCTCAATAGGTGTGTATATGTGTAATTCTGGTAGCAGAAAAACATTTCTACCCATCAACGTCGCAAGCAAGTAATGCAATATTTAAACAATGCTACTTAAGAAACGTTCACCGTACCGTTGTGTTTCTTGTACGAAGGCAAGATACATTTAAACATGTCAACCAACCTTTTCACAATCCCAGAAGTAGCGTATGGCATAATTTTAATATGTTTAACGCCTTCTTTGGCCGCCAGTGTCTAATATCTCTAATTATTACCAAATACCTGTTATTATTACATTATTTATACATATTATTCTCCCATGTTTCATTTTTGAATGATCCCCATTAAATGATTAATGCAAAATTTCATTTCCACCAAAATTCGAATAATACATTATATAGCTTAGCTCAGCCTTTGCTTAGTTTTAGTATCAGCTAAGTAAATAAATAACATCGACCATTCTGAAACACTAAGGAAGGAAAACAAATTAAAGTATATACCTAAATGCATTTTCATCAGTTTACTCCTGATATAAACAAGCAACATTTCCGACCTCGTTCTTTGAGTCGTCAATAATCGTTAACGGTGAAATCAATCTAACTGCAGTACAGAACGATTGACGATAAATTTCTATAACTCATGGGAAATAAAGCAATCTTCATATTAACTTTCACAACATTTACACGACACTAACATTATCAATTCCGTGTTCGTTAGAGTTTAGTAGGTTATAGAATATTTTGAAACCGGAATTAAGGATACATTGTGCGTGCACTAGTTGAAAGTTTAAAGTAACTTAACTTTTTAATTCGAAGTATGGAAATCTGACAAAAATAGGAAAACTCTTGAAATGTTTTGCTGATTTGTTGTTATGAAACGTCGAGATTGTGGAAGAGAACTTTTTATTGTTCAAACTGTACCAGAAAGGATAAGAGTTTACATAGAGGAGGCAAACGTTCCAATCTTCAGGGAATTAAAACACGTGTAACAACCTGAAAAATATTGCAAATATTTTCAACAAATATGTACAAAAGTAAACTCTTGAAGAGGATGACGATGACACAAAATTTACTTAGTTTATGTATAGGTATCGAAAAGTCTCCCGTTTTTACTGCTTTTTCATAAATAATAATACGCTAGTTTTTGTTAAAATTCTAATAATTTATTTTTACACATTATTTTATATTGTTCGTAACAAATTTGTGTAAACTTTACATTTATATGGACCGAAATGAGAAAAAAGTTGTTCCTTCCATTTTCATTACAGAGTGAGAGGAAATGAGTAAAGGCTAACGAAAAAGGGAAAAAATAGTGTAATGCTTTTCTCTCAATTTTAATAATTCTTTGTAATGCCGACCTAATGATAGTGCTATATCACGCCACTTTTAGTGGAAAAATATGAGCAGCACAGGAATTGGAAATATTCATACTATAATAAATATATGTTAGCTTTTAATGAGATAACAAGGAGCCCCTCGTTTGTGTAATAATGTTTGAAAATCATAATAAAAGTTCATAAATTGCATTCGACAAGTTGATCGAGCGGGCACGTACAGCAGTACTTCCCAAAACGTAAACAAGTTTTCCCTCTAATATTACTTGTTCGAACTTATTTCTCCCTCGAAGCATGAAGAATAAAAAAGAACATAATTGTGCCGGTTCACTTGTTTGTTGTTGTTGTTGGTCTGTCGAACGTTTTTAGAAGAGAGGTGCCCTAGTGCAAAGAGCAGGCTTACTGAAGGAGATTTCAAGTCTGACAATTCGACGAAGGTGTTGTCAATACAAAAAGTCATTACAACTTTTTTAACTCTCCGTGCTGCAATAACAGCTTGCAAGATGTTTAATAATATCAAAGTAGGTTATATTATCGGAAAACATGATTTGGTAGTGATGTTGATCGTTCGAGTCAGATTCAATAGATATAACACCTATTTAAGCTCAGACCGCCAAATTATAATAATCTTTTTTTCCTTCTGCTGACAAAAAAGGTTTTAAAATGCATGAAACGAATAACTGAGGTAGGAGGGTATGGTCAGGATATAGAAAATTGCTCTTTGTACATTTCTTGCATAGAAATTTCATAGTAATAAGTAAAAACGTGCAGTATAAATGGTAATAATAATAAGCACACTATCCGCATCAACATCAAAAGTACTTTGTAGTTATTGTTGATGTTGATACCTCTTTAGATTGTATTTTTAATATAATGTGGTTTAATATGACTAGCGTTCGAGCAAATTTCTAGTATGATATTCTAATAAAAGAAGGAATATTATTACCATTATCATTACTATTATTGTGGGCTCAAGATCACCGACCATTATATTATATTGTTGCCATCATCATCGCACCGTTGCCTTCCTTATTAACATCATACACAATCATTACCCTTCCCATCATAATCACTAATTATTATCGTAGTATTATTATGGCTCATATACTTCTTACTCACTACGAGTTGCAGACGATTTTCGAAAAACTGAAAAGCATCAGTTCGACTTCCTTCCTCTTTGCCTTAGAAAGCTTCTATTAGAACACGGACAAACATTCTAAGTGAAAGCTTTTAATGTGTGTTCTAGGAAGAATGTGTGCGTAATGCTCAAGGCTTGCCGATGTTAAGCATTATAGAATTTTAACTATATTTGAATTTGTATCCAACTGTTTCCTTCCAATTTCTAAGTTCGGTATTAAAACGCACCAAATTTAATCTTCTGTGCAAACATATTGGTGCTTGAACCTGCAGATGTATTGATGCAAAAGCTGTCAGTTCAGTGCTTGTATAAAAGGAAAATTTTAATTTTGAAGTAGACATTTTAAAAGTAGTATCACTTTGAAAGGAAGGGTATTTATACAATCTGAAAGGCGATTGCACTTTTTCTCGACAGTTATCAATTTGAAAAGTCACGGCTTGAAATCCATTTTTGTTGCTGCTTTGCAGGAAACCCTGCTGCTAAAGATCATATCAATCGAATGGTACAACTTTTTAAATTGAAACAATGTTGTGCACCTTCTGTTCAATGTTTCTCTTTAGCTTCTATGTGGGATTTTGCAGGAAACCCTGCTGCTAAAGATCATATCAATCGAATGGTACAACTTTTTAAATTGAAACAATGTTGTGCACCTTCTGTTCAATGTTTCTGTTTAGCCTCTATGTGGGAATTTGTTTGTAGAAACATCAACAAACAAACAAATATCCAAAATAGATAAGCATCAACATTCAAATCCAATCACACATAGGAAAAGAATCGTGTGCGTAAATAACTATTACATTCCATGCTGCTGAAAATACAAATGCAAATTTCATTGCTCACGTTGTTGTTGGGCTACTTGTTGACTAATCAGAACTCAAGTAGCTGACTAATCATTTTATTAAGATACTTTTAGATTTGTCATTTGGAGGAAGAAAATTCTTCGAAGTGGTAGTGATGAGTCTAACAATAGATGCCAGTCATTCTGATTTTGTCAAACCTACTTTTACTTTATTCAGAGAGCACAATTTACATTTTTTATTCTTTTAAAAGCCTACTCCCTGTTCCTTTGAAGTTCACAGTTATCATCATCACATGTAACTCTTTTAGCTTACTTTAGGCACGAGGGCTATGTGTAAAGTAGAATGAGTTGATGCTTTGCCCTAAGTTTAAAGCGTCTCAGTTTACGTTAATAGAATCTTAGCTTGTGTACCGTTACCTGCAAATGCAATTTATTTTCATAATATTTCATAGTTTTTTATATTTTCGTGCTTGTTGATAAGTTAACATTTTCAAATTGAGTAGACATTCGCTTATGCTAAAGAACAAGAAAAGAATCACATTCATTTATTATTTTCTTGTCATTCCGAGCAGAGAGTAATATTTCTCTTTTGTTATCTTTCACACCATTTTTTACGGCGAAGGAAAGATAAAAAAGATATTTATCTCATACTCCTCACACTCACAATTTTTGTGCGGCAACCAAAGCACAACAAAAGTTGTACAAAAAAGTTTAGAAATAGGATGTACAAAGTTGAGATACATTTTTTAAAAAACTCACAAGAAACTTTTTATTCCCTCTAAACCCAAAAGTTAACTAGCTGTAATACAACATGCGATACCATCAACTCTTGTTGCCGCAATTTTGAGTTCGTCAGTATAATGAATGAAAAAATGGTTGTCTCCTCTAGAGATTTTTTCGGAATCAATCGTCATGGGAATTTTGCCTGTGAGTAGGTAGAAAGGCGATATTGCCTCCGTACAGATTTTTAATCGTTTTAAAAGATGATGACGGTGAATCATCAATCGCAATAGCAGAAATGATGCATTTGCAGCACACAATAAAAGAGTCCAGCAGCATTGAGTGAGCAAACACAACATCGTCCCATTTATGACGAGTAATATAAAGTACACTTTACCTCACGGCACTATTATATCCTTGGGTAGCATGTACTAGGACGCAGCGAAACACTACATTATACAGAACATGGTTCATTTTTTATTATTTCTTCGCTCCAAACAGCAGGTAAAACCAGTAACCAACCTTCCACATTCCAAACACGATATAAAACGAGAAATAAGACCTGAAGAATCGATACAAAGCAGCTCTTAAACCGTACGTAAAACAAAGAGACAAAGTGGAATATGGTAGTAGTCTGATGTGGTGGTGCGTTTGGATCTCCTCTGTATGTTTACACATAACTTACAAACTGACTTTATTTTCAGACCTTCCTCTTTTATATCTATTATCAATTTTTTGCTTCCGAGCCCCTCCTAACTTATTTATTTAGTAAGGCCATAGAAGGAAGAGTTTTATAGTAGCATGGAATGCCAATTCGCACAATTGCAATTTCTCCACAGATTTTAACGACAAAGCAAACCAATTTCTCTCAAGTTTCTTTTATTTTATCGGTTCTCCTCACTTTTTATCTTAACATAAATCGTTAACGTAATCGCGGGAAGGAGGAGAGGACACATGTGGAATGCAGGCTTTGTCCAGATTATAAGTGCACTTTAAGGTAGATTTTTAAAAACTTTTTAGCTCTGCCATAAGAGAACCTGCTAAAATGTAGTAGAAGAAATGGGAAATGGAAATAACTGTCTTTATTTACGTTTTTTCTCTACGAACCCGTCTGGCAGTGTAGTAATGGCCCTGTAGAAACAGGAAGGTCTGGTTTAGATCGTGTATATTGCACTATAAAAGGCGTAAATTATCTTGTCAACAAACGACAGGTAGGAAACCCGAAAGTGGTTAGAGTTGCATATTCTTTCTCTCCTTCTTCTAACTCTCACTACTTCTCCAGTCTTTCCATTTTCCTCCGCTTTCGAGATTGTAGAGATCCATCCCATCTAATAATAACACAACAAACCTTTTCTCCGTACAAGTAGCTATCTGCTGCTATCATCCTCCTTGAGAAAGAAGGTGAACGATAACGGCATGTGTTGTATTTTAAGAGCCCAAGTGCACACAGTACAACGCCTTTTAGAAGTTAGGAAGAGTATAAAAAGGAAGTCGGAGGAGTCAAAAAGAAGACTCAGGTTAACTCAATCCATTTCTTCTGTAAACTTTTCAACTTTTTCTTCTCTTATCCGTCTTCTCCCAAAAGCTCAACTAAGAAAGAAGAAAAGCAGCTTTATTTGCACATCCATTACATTATACAACATCTCAACAGTATCAAATAGGAGGGAAAGTAGAAAATGCAGTAATGGTTATGTGCTACTCATGTGTTTGTGAAAGACCGTGGCGCGATATGATTGTAATGTGTGTAACTTGAAAGGAAAGAATTGGCCTTTCTTTGCCGTAGTTCTTCCCATGCATTACTCTGGTACTTTTCTCATACTTCTTGTGAGCTGACAGCTAAAAGACACAGACAGGAGCTGAGTACATTTGTATGGATGCAGTGCACTGCTAACTTTCTCTAACCAGATAGCAAAAAACACTAGGTATATTGATGGCTTGAAACTAGAAAAGATAAATGTGCAAACGCAAACTGGGTAAAATGATGCTAAGCAGAAAAGGATGCAAACGTGGAAACTACATATTAAGTCCTCTCATCTTATCATTACTGCACTTTCTTTTATCACTAACACAAGTACATTCAGTAATGCTTCCTTGGTCTTCGGGTACAAAAATTTATGCGATGACGATTTTCCAGAACTTTCTCTTTGTAAAAAATAAACGAAACATTTGAAATATGTACCGCTCTGCCTTCCTTTTTTCTTAAGTACAGTGGAAAAAGACGGCATGACGTGAGATTAAGGAAGACCTTCGCTTTTGCTACCACGCCACGGAGCACAGATAGTTTCCATTTTACAACGGTAATAATGATGTACGTTATTTTGACCCACTTTTCTTCCTATTGCTCTTAAAACATAAAAATCTCGCCATTTTTCTCTTGCTTTGAACATAACATAGGTACCTTCATTTACAATTAATTTTGTATTTTGTATAGAGAAAGTAGCATCTTAGCTTCCAGACAGCATTATAAAGAACATCGCTCCTATTATTAGATGCTATTATTACACTGAAATGGAACACAAACGTTTAGCAGATTTTCTACAGTAACCGCTGAATCACTAAATGTTATGTTTCATTCATGTGTAATATTATCAACACTTTAATGCAAAAATAAATGTATCGCACGTACTAAATGCACGTTTTAGCTCTCATTTCGCATTTTGCACGCACTAACGCTGCGTTTAAATATATCATTACGAGTCTGGACGTAGGTTTTAAACACGGAAACGCAGTTGCAAAACTGTACCGAATAACGACACTGCCAGGGTGTCACCACATTTAGAGAAGCCTATTAGTTCTTTATTGTAAAAAGAGGCGAGAAAGTGGAAATACGTAAAAGATAATATCTTCATGATAATGGCAATTGAACAAGTTTTTACGCTAGCGTGAGTTCTGATCGCCTACAAAATGTTTCTGCAGCACTGAGTTCTGGAGCTTTGCGGATCCGCAATATCATTCTTTACATGAATTCACGTTTCTTTCTTTCTCACGTCGGAATTTCAGCCCCATGCTCAGATGGACAGGTTTGCACTTATCTACCCGTTTCAGGTATGCAATCTTTGTATGCCACGAAGAAAATATGCATACGAAAAGAGGTAAAACATAATAGAGTAACGTTTTCAGAGTACGGACAGCCAGAGATACTGTGAAGGGGAACAAGAAATAAGTTAGTGTAACATGAATAAAAAGCTGCTAAAATTTTGAATTCAATTTTCGTATTCCACATCAACAACCCTTTTTCAAAGATATAGTTGCATTTTATGTATAGCAAGGATACGAAAACTAGTTCAGAACTTTTAGATAAAATGTTCATGCCATGTGGGTCGAGTGTTGTATGATAGGCTTGTTCAAGGAAACTAAAATGATGGAAAAACTAAAATGAGAACCGTGTTCCAGTTCCATATGTTATGTACTAATTCCAGTGAGGCTGTGATTCGAAGTGAAACCCAATTTTCCCTTGTGTTTCTCTTATCCACGTTAGTTTTTGTTTGATCTACGTATTCAGAAGGATCCTGAATAATAAATATTACAAACTCTGTATATTTTGTAACCATATCAAACCAGTTTACATCTCTGACAATCCATTGGTTGTTACAAACTCACTATTATTTTTCTATGGAATGGATGGGATGGATATTTTCCAAAAATCGTAGAGGTATGGTTCACATATGTAGCTATAATATTTTTTTGAAGAAAGATTTGCACAAATGCTTTAAAGAAAGTCGTTGTTTTGCATTGAACATAGCGTTTCCTAAAAAAAGCTACATTATTATGATTTATATAATATATAAATATATAGTATCAGGTTTTAAGTAATATTTGACAGTATTCTGCTTTTAAAAGATCTATGTTTTCATAAAAGTGGAGATCTAAATCATCATCCCATTTTGTTACGTTCAGAAATTTTCAGAATTAAGAGCGTCAATGTAGCCACACATAGAAACAATGGCTTATATAATTGAACAACGAAATGAGATGAAAACAAAATATCATGTAATGGAAAGGGTTTTTGTGCCTTTTCAACGACAATGTATGTGTCAAGAAGGGAAGACAAAAGGGATTAATGTCTTTGAATTGTGACGGCGATAAAACTATCTAAAAGAGTAAAGACAGCGGTGTCGTAAGTACCACAAAGATGAGAACGATCATGAGAAAAATAGGAGCGCAATGTGTAAATGACGGCTCTTTTGTGTGGCAGAAAGACAAAAGCTGTGTAATATCACATTAGGAAACGACGCGACTCCAGTCTTCCATTCTGCCGAAATGAATAATGATATGAGGGCATAGGGAAAAGAGAATAATAATAATTCCCACTACTGATAAAGCGCAAAATAAAATACAATAGAGTGTGAAAAAGCGGAGAAAGAACTTTGCCGTAATAAAGTGTAAAGCACCGCTGCCGCTTAGCAGGCAGTATGAATAGTTTCGAGTGTGAATCACAAATAAAATTCTTTCAGGTTTTCACAATTCGAGAAATAACACTTACTTGGCTTATCCGCCTCCGAGATTTCGTCGCCTCTGACACACTGGCCAAGAAGATCATTTCGGCTTCCAAGCAGGATCAATAAGGTACCACATAAAAGGGTAAACGAGAGAGTGGCATGGCCAAAAAAATCCCGTGTTAATGAGTGGTTGCGATGATAAAAGTTGTTAGGGTAGAAGGGGAATAAATTTCTGTAGCGACTCCATCTTGAAGAATAATGCAACTGCGGCGGGGAGGAAGATGAAGACGTGGAACTCGAAACTCTACAACTGCTGTTAGTATCTCTTCCTATACTTTTTAGATGCATAGTCGTTGGCGAATCTAAGGTAGAAGAACAAGAAGAAAGAGGTGGAGTAGTCAAGCCATTTGGACATTTCCCAACGCAAAGTTGGAATGGTCTTTGACCTTTACTTTTGGGAATAAAAGCACTTTTCCCGCTACGTGTCCATAACGCTTCATCAGCAGCAATGTGGTCTTCGATGTGGCGGTGGTGGTTGTCGCCATTGCTGCACTCGCAGCTATGGCATTGAGAATGACAACCACAGCAAAATATTGTGACACCATCACTACCTTTTGTATTTTCGAGACTTTCAATCTTAAAGCTTCCAGCGTTACATCCATCCACAAACCTGTGGGAATCGTAGTCTAACACACTGCCAGTCGAAGTAGCAGCATGATCTGTGGGACCACCTCTCCTTGTTGTACTTCTTAATCTTTTTGCTCGATTGTATCTCTCCATCATTATCTTTTATTGTTTTCACTCACTGTGTTCTGAATCTACATGAACTCCAACGCCAAGACTCAGCGTCAACTCGCATTGACATTGGCTCTAATAAAATCAGAAGCTGCGAAGCGATATGAGGAAGACCCGGTATTTCTTTACCCGTTTTTAATTCAACATGACAAAATCCACTTATTTCATTCAAACAAGCATGGCACCCCACTTCTTGATTTATGTCCAGTAGAAGAAAAAAGAATCGGAGAGTCAAGAAGAGTCACGGTTTCACTCTTGTAAAAAAAGTTTTTCTTTTCTCTTAGCGTGTCCGTTGAAGTTAATTATACTTTAATGAGAAAAACTCGAGCAAGATGAATAAAACTAGCTGGGAATGCTGGGATGTCCATCTTTCACACTACCATTGTTTGAGTTGCTCTACCGTTTCTATCCACTTCTGTAACGACTGTTAATGTATTCGTGGCTTACTATAAAATATCATTTTTATATAGTCTGTAAAAAATTAATGCTAACAGTAGCATTCCGCCAATTCTCAGAATTTTATATTTTGGCTGATAGCCATACCCATCTCTTGAATGTAATATGTGAACTTCGCTTACTTTACAAAAGTGTCTGGGCGACGTAAACTATACTCTACAGTATTGTACTAAACTTGAACTACATAGGTATGGAAGCTAAAGACGATCGTACTGGGGCAAAGTGTACGTTTTTCCATTCACAATTCACAAACTTTGTAGTACAATGTGGATTTGGATATTGTAATTAAACTGAATTATAACGCACGGTGATGTAGTCGAAACGTTTTTTTATTTTTTTGTAACAACCGATTTTCTTGTTTCCACCGCCATTGTCTTTGTGGTGGTAATCGATAGTAGTGAACGTTCTCTGTGATAGTACTTTACGAGAGGAAACGAAGTTGAGCTAAGTCACCAATCTAATTGATTCCTTTGATTCTGTTTAATGAGCAGCTCATCCGGTATGTCGTCGTCTTTGTCGAGCTGCTCATCTCTTCCACGATTACGATTACTGATTGTGCCTCTACCAGAGTTGTTGATGGCTTTCCCTCCTACAACGACTATAACTGTATTTCTACCAAAGTTAATGAGACGATAGAAAGAAAGTGACATTTCTGATTATAGGTAGACGTTAGTTGCCCAACTTGTTCCCGTAATCCCTGAAATAATGGTGTACTTAAGAGAAGCAAGAGCCGCGTTTCCACATAGTAGATACAGATCCACAGATTGGCCCCCGCACTCAATTTTTGTTTCCTTCTTTCCTCCTTTCATTTTCTCCACATGGCATATAATCACCTGATTTTTCTATTTTATCTTCTTCAACGGAGGGGTACGCTTCAGTGCATTCCACTTCCACTCTGCTGCAGTTACAGCACATTCAACATCCAGTGTAGCCGATGGAAACTCTTGAATCTGTACCTTGACTTTGTTCAGATGTTTCTGAATACACTTTTCCTCTTTCGATTTGTGATAATAATATTGATGATTACTATATTTTATTAATAGCTGTATGGTATGGTATTTTGCTTTGTTTTTTCACTAATGTCATTACAATAATTTTCGAGGTTTTACTTTTGATAAAGCAAATGACGGTGACACATGGTTTCCTTCAGTACCACACAACCACAGTAAAAAACGTCGACGATAAATGAAATGTACAAAGATGTGTTTTCACCATACTTGTACAACTGTGAGCATTCATTTTCCCATTGTTTCGTCACCCATCTGTAGCTAATATCATCCAGCATTAATCTTTTTGTTACCCTGCTGACAGGCAAAGGGCGGGTTAAGATTGTATGACTGTTTTTATCATTGACATAAATGTCTCTCGAGAGAGTCACATGCAGTCATTGTTGGGCACATGACACACATTTTTTCTATCTTTAATGCTCACACTCATATTTTGGAGGCTATAAGAACAATCATTACGTAACTTTCTCCTTGTTTGTGGCTCACATTTGTAGATTCAATCGAGTAGGTTTCTCGAAAAAGTTGCGATTTTTATTTTTATTTTTTCTGTAATGCGGACATGGGGAACTGTAACAGTCTGAACCACTATTCTATTATTAGGCATACATTCAGATAAAACGTTGTTGCTGTCGTTCAAGATATTATGGTGCATTCATGAGCACATGAACCAAATGGAATACGAACTGGAAAATACTAAGTTGCGTCTGCAGCATTATTGTTTCCACCAAAAGTAAAAAGTTATTTTGAAGGGACGAGATGGCGACGACCACAATAATGATGACTAGGGCTGTTGCAAAGACATTTGGTCGCAGTTAAGTTGATTTTCTCCACGTTTACCAGAAGTTACCCAAGAAGAAGAAAGTCATCTTCTGCGTCTCATTTACTTTTCCAAGTCGAATGTGTTCACACCATCCAATGCATCGAAATGGGAACGCAAAGATTCGGCAGCACAATGAATGAGTGAGTGAACAAAATGATGATACGTCTATGATCGTTGACGTGTACACTTTTCTTCGTTTGGTTTTTTTTTTCAGGTTAACAAAATAATGTAGTTTTGCACTAGGTCCATATACATAGGTAGTTATTCTCCATCAAAATAAAATATTTGGCCTACATGAACACAGTCAAATATCTTTGACTCATGCTTGCTCACACAATTTCTCCAGACGATGGAAGAACATCAATGACAACGGTTGAATGGCAATAATGATCAAGCTGACAAGAAGTTTCCTTTTTCTTTTGTATTTAGTTGGAGCAGCTTTCTTTCTGACTAACCATTCTTCAAGCAGAGTGATGGCGACCGATTCGGAACGGGAGAAGCGGTGGTGATATTTCTTCGTGTATATGTAGAAACTTAGAAAATGGAATAGATGCCGTTAGAGTTTGGGATGAGTACTGTCGTATCATCATTTCCAACACCACGACAGTCACGACTTAGTCACTCAGTGGTGGTCACAAGAGTCGTCTCATACAGTCGAGTAAGTGTTGTTCTGGGGTTGGTCAGCAGATCCATCTTCTCCATAATCCTTTTACGCCTGATTCAATCTAGAATGAGAAAAAATAAAGCCGTACATAAGGAAACCAATAAATCTTTCCAGAGAGAGGGAAAGCGAAAAGAAGAAAAGGGAACATTGGCAACTGGAGAGCAATCCTAAGACTTCAGTGAATCAAACGTGGTGCAATGCTGATGTAGTCGTACAACCACCAGCACAAATGCATTATTTTTCTGATAAATGTAACGGTGGTCACGGATATAATATTATATATATATTCGAATCGTATATGCATAATTTGAAGCAATAAAACCGATACAGCTTCATTGGCTGGTTTCTCTTCTAAATGACTATAAAGAAGCCGTCTTCTACTCTATGTACAGACATATACACAGTCACATTATCGGAATGCTTGCATGCATTTCATACAGTATGCATTTATTGGAAATGGTAATACATAGTTAATGTTTTTTCGATGTGAGCTCATATACTGTGTGCACATGTTTGTATCCCAATGTATTTAGCAAATGTCGACTCTTTAGTAATAATGTATGAACATATAATGCGTCTCTGCGTCCTTTCAGCTTAATTTCCTTTTCTCTTAGATTTCCTCATTCCTTTTGTACACTTTGTTCTTTCCTTGCCTGGATGGTTGCGTCATTGATTTTTCAATATATTCGTTGTGACTGCGAAATCATTGGGAGCATTCGTGAAGTAAATACGGCTAGTTAACCAAGTGAAATACAATAGATTGTATGTGCATACATTTATAATGAAACTTCCTTCAGGGTAAAAGAAGGAGGAAAGAGCTAGAAAAAATGCGATTATACGAATCGGGACGTTCACTTGGTTTCTTCAGTTTCCTCAATCCTCTTTTTAGACAATGCAGTCAATAGAATGGTTAGAGAACAAAACAGCACTGACAAAGCCAGTTCTTAAATTCTTTCAAGAAACCGTATCGTTCGAAAACAGTGAACCTTCTCTAAACTATTTTTGAAAGAGAATCAAAAATGCTGGTGAGCACGAAACCCCAAAGTTACAAGTGCACTTCGGAGACTGCCTATTAAATCCCTAAGAAATGATAACAAGCCATTGTGGAAATGTGGATCACCTTTTTGATTATTCAGAAATTGGAATCACGTTATATAAGTAAATTTTGGCTCAATTTATCCATTTGGATCAAGTGTTACTGCTCTGTTAGACGAGTTCCTCTGCATTCTTTAGAATGTTTTATGGTTTAATAGTTAACCTAGTTAACCAGTGCATGAATATTTCGGACTCATACCCTTTGGGGTATACTTCATCAACGACCATTTTCATCATACCACTTTAGCCAGTAGCATGAAAAAATAACATTATTACGCCATCACTTATGAATGTGGAGTAGGTAATAACAGTAAACAGGCACTTTCCATGTGTGTGGCATAAAAATTCTTTCTAAATTGAAAGTTTGTGCCGCAGAGGCATTTCTAGACACCTTCCCAGCGCACTGCAAAATCTGCTTAGCCATCACAATCACGATTACGATACAAATTAAATGAAATCGTTTCTGAATTATTGGAGATGAACCGTTATTACTGCACATTATCGTTTGTACTTACAATTATGCGCTTTACTACTTTGCCCAGGTTTCATTCCAAAATTGGTTTTCTCCATATTCCAGAGTAACTACGCTTCACTTTGAGAGAACAATTTTTTGAATAGTGTGCAGTTTTGAGCAAACCACATTCAAAAAGCAAGTGTATGCTTTGGCTTAAAGCGAAAAAATACGTGGAGCCATGACTGGTCTATTCCCTGCACCAATTTACTTGTAATAATAAAAATGGGACGGCAAAATGGTAAACATATGGAAGAGAAAAGTCTGCCTTACGTAACAGGAATTTTCTTCGTCTTTCTCAAACAGCCTTGAGCCTTTTTAATAAAGCTATATAGATCTAGCAACCTCATTTTTAGAACTTAGAAGTTCGACAAAGGGAGCGAAAGGGAAAATGAAATAATAATGACATGAAATAATAACATGAACAAGGACAAGAGAGAACTGTAGATGGTTTATAACTGAGCTAGTGTAATGATTTTCCTATTGACTAACGAAAAATGTGAAAAAATGTGTGACTGAATTTGAAAGCATCAACTGAACTTTACTGAACTACTTTCCGTTTTGGCAGTTTATTTAAAGAATTGGAATGAAAAATAAAACTACTTGTCACGTGTTTTAATACGTCGTTTATATAATTTTATACTGACTGGGTGCCTCCCTACTCTTAATAGCATTTTGCTATGTTGCCTCTTTGCACAACTTTCGCCCGTCAATTTCACTCTTAAGATAGTGTTTTCAACTTTCTCGTTGATATTTTTG
>VYYJ01001445.1:0-30907 GCA_021029165.1 Cyphoderus albinus | reverse complement strand
AATCTCACTATAAAAACCCCAAAAACTTGTTAGTCATATAAATGTAACGACTTACCGTTATTTCTATTTTCTACTATGACTCCTTGCGCTATAGCTAACTGCTCAATCATTTCGTCGATATTTGACCTAGGATTACTTGGTAGTCCTTCAATCACTTCCTGATAACCTCCATTGCCGATTGCAACATTAGGAATCAACTGTTCTTCTCTGCAATTTTCTCTTCCAGGTACAAGTCTCTGCAGAAGAGGAGGATATGGATTTCCTTCCATGTCCACAAGGAACGGCGGTGGCATTAAGTGTGGAGGTACTTGTGTCTGTTCATCTAAAACTTCATTTGTAATGGCGTCCCTTGTTAGAGGCCGATAGTCAGTGTGGAAAAACAGTTCCTTTGGCAGTCTGGAGAATTTCGAATCAGCTTTTACTTGCGTTGTGAACATTAGTAAATGTCCGTGCGAATCTGTTGCAGCCAATGATAATCCATCAGGTGCCCACTTGCAGTCAAATACTGCACCATGACCTTGACCTTGGTCAAGCTGGTTGACATGCTGAAACACAATTTTTCCATCGTCTTCTTTACTGGTGGTTCCAATGTCCCAAATAATAATTCTTCCATCGTGCCCAGCAGTGCAAATAAGTCTAGGATTGAACGGATGAGATTCTATCACGTAAGCTTCATCTTGATGAGCACGAAGAACTCGCACTAGTTCACCATTACGAGGATTCCAAACTTTTACTGTATGGTCGGACACCGCGGTGAGAACAAGTGTATCATCTGCATTCCATGCAACCATTGTAACTCGTGGTCTCCGTTTCGGATCATCCTGAATGACTATGTTAGATCTGAAAAATTGAAATGAAATTCATACATAAGAAAAAAATCGTTACTTCGTTTCGTGAACTAATATAAAAAATTATAAAGTCGAACTGATGATTTTAATGCCTTACCCCGGTTGCTTTGCACAATGCAAACGAACGTATCTCCATTCAGAATTTTCAAAGCGCCAAATTAATGCAGTCCCATCTTTTGAGCCTGAAATGAATCGCAGCCCTTCGTGGGACCACGAAATGCTATCAACTCTATCGCTGTGAACCTCCGTTTCCAAAATCCGCTCTGGTCCATCATTTCCCAGCATATTGTACACCCTAACATTATTGTCTGCACTGCCCGCTGCCATAAAAATTCCACCGGAAGAGAAGGAGGAACAAATCATTTGTGCATGCCCTGGTCTCATTCTTTCTTGATACAGAGTCGGTCTCGGTCTACAGTAAATAAGGTCAAGATAGAATTTAGAATTCCTGTGATAACTTCCCTTCAAGGTTCCATTCAAGACACAACCCACAAGACAAAGCACTTTCACTTACTGAAATTCAACCCGACCAGTCTCTGCGTTTTCTGTGAAACCCCAAAATGCACATGAACCGTCCGTCGAAGTTGATGCTAAATAACCAACTGGATTCCGAGATCTAGGAATGGGACAAAAGAAAACAGACGTAACACTTCCACTGTGAGAATTGAGAACTGCCATTGGAGCACAAGTGCGAAGACACCACACACGAATCAGTTTATCACAGCTTCCAGCGGCCAGCTATCGTATTTTCGTTATTTACTGCGAGATCAGTAATTTCTGAAGAGGCTCCTCGGAGAGTAGCCAGGAGTCTCCCATCCAGAGCACTCCATATTTTCACTAGGTTATCATCAGCTCCCTGTGAAATGAAATCAACCAAACGTATAAAAGCAAACCGTTAGTAAAAACAAAACCATTATTCAGTTACATAACAGTGTCACATCACAAATAAAATTTTACAATGTCGAAACTCACAGTGAAAATGTTATTTCCGGTCATATCAAACAGTACANCCCTGTGAAATGAAATCAACCAAACGTATAAAAGCAAACCGTTAGTAAAAACAAAACCATTATTCAGTTACATAACAGTGTCACATCACAAATAAAATTTTACAATGTCGAAACTCACAGTGAAAATGTTATTTCCGGTCATATCAAACAGTACACAATATACTGCTGATAAATGTGCTAGAGTTTCACATGATAAATGCAGTCTTTCAAAAAAGTCAGGTTGAATCACATTATGATTTACGCGTACTCCTGTTATACTCTGATCCAGCAATGAGTGAACTGAAAATGAAACAATTACAAATTAAGAGATCAATAATTCTATCACCGTACACTAATTTAGACCAAAATTAGTATGTAATTGGTTGTAATTTGTAGTATAATAATTCTATCACCGTACACTAATTTAGACCAAAATTAGTATGTAATTGTTTGTAATTTGTAGTACAAATTTTGTACCTGGATTGTATGCACGACGATCACGTGACGAAGTTATTTGGGCCGGATGTGGCCGACGTTTTCCAGTTGTTGAAGATTCTTGGAAACCTTCCAGTTGCGGATGATGACGCCTTGCTCAGTAAAGCTAACGTGGAGCTTGATAAAAGGCTCTTGTTGAAAGAAACTGAATTGGGACATTTTGAATTTGCACCCCTCAGGGATAGCTTCAAAAGCTCAGCTAAGGTATTCGGCCCGATGTGATCGAATTGACTTCTCTGCATTGTGAAAAGGGGAAAAATAGAAAAATCGTATTCTTGGTTACAATTATTAATGGATTTGGAAATCTCTATCCTTTCTACCCTACAAAAGAATTTCAAAAGTACCCTACAATAATTGAACATTTAATCAGGATTTAAGGTCATGTAAACATTCAAGATACCATTCAATTCAATTACGTTATACACTTGGAGAAAGTGTAAAAGAAAGTAAAGCAATTAAAGAGAGTTGTTGCAATTTAAGAGATAAAATTAAGTAATGCGACCATCAGAACAAGCCATCAATACATTTTCACCAACAATTACCGCTGTGTAGAAAGGAATAATATGTCATACGAACAAAGAAGAGGCGCTTTTGCACTCTTCAGATTTCGTTCTAATATTATTTGTCGATGCATGATTTCGCAAAACCACTTGTTTTTAGCTTGCATGCATTACTCAATCTCTGGCTACAGCGGGAAAGGCAGCAATACCATTGGTTATCAACCCATAGTCATTGTCATAGTCGATTAATGTGATTATTATTAAAAGAAAGTATGATTTGCCTTTTTACATACATGCGCTTATGGCACTTTCCAGATCAGATCAAACTGGTGCGAAAATGCTCTATCGGAGTAGCGAAAACACTTTCAAGTCAGATTATTTGCTCTGCTGTCCCCTCCAGTAGACTCTCCAGCCAAAAACTAACCTGAGTAAAACGTGAGCTCACCTTACACACAAGCTATCCACTATTACCCTAATATCCATACTTTTTTTAAAAGTTCTTTACCTATGCTGGTTGCTGGTATTATTGGCGAGCAAGATCTCAACAAACTCATTCAAATACAACTCGATTTCCACAGACGCAGTAGACGTCTCCCTGCCTTATTATATGTATAAACCTTTTTACTGAGGTGGTACGGCGAAGTTATAGAATGGGATTGAATAAGAATGTATTACTAAAAGTCTAGCTCTAATTTGACCCTATGCCTGTGATATACTGACTGGGGCACAATGAAAACTCTGCATCTTCATTTACTCATGTTCCCATTCCCAATCCTTGCTAACAATAAAAGAAAAGTAAAAAACGTCGACTTCGTTCGTACTAGTATAGTATAGTTTATATAAATATGAAGAGTGGAATAGATGTTTACATCCGCCATATCCACCCCTAAAAAACCAAGTTACAAGTTACAACCTTACAATCCCTAACCCAGCTATCGTATACATATGAATATGTTTCGTTCGTTCATATAACACCAGACAGATATGACCTCACACACTACAGTTTCGTTGCTGTATAACTTGACTACACATCCAACCTAACAAAAGAAGTATGAAGCTCCTCCTCGTCGACCAGTTACCAACCTAAAAAAGCGAGCAGCAAGAGCAACTTTTATGAAGAGAAGAACATCCCAGCCCACCCATCCCCCGATGCAGAAAAATTTCCCAAATCGGGCCGATCCCTAATTTCTCACCCCCAAAAAGAATAAACTAATCGAAATTTCAAATATTTCAAAACTTTACTATCACCCTATTAATCACGTCCATTAACTGACCAACATACTTAAAATTCGAAAAAAGTGAAAAGGTCACCCAACCATAAGGTCAGGTCACGTGAAGGCACTTACGAAAGATTTGAAGTCCTGGCTGCACCTTTCGCCAAGCCAATTGACTCTTTCCGGTATTAACTGAAAATAACAAATAAAGTATGTCATTAAAAATTAAAATGATTACAAATGAAAATGTATCGAAATTAGAAAAAAATGCACTTTATATTATGCCTCATCAGCGAGCAAGGTAAGAAGATTATGCGTGTGTGAAACAAGTCCCTATGAGATGTGTGTGCACCTAAAACTTCCGCCTACATCTCAACTCATTCATTTCTAGCCGTGTTGTCATAATTTTGATAGTAAACATCATCATGCGTATGCAGATTATCAATCACTGCAAAGTTTCATTGAATCAAAGTCATTACCAACGGTTCAGCAGACTGGAACCTTGGGCAATGACTCAAGCCAATTGCCAACAAATCAAATGCTCGCGAAATAAAATTTTGGTCACTCTTCTGAAGATTTTTTCCCTCCAGATGAGAGTGCGTGAACTATTCTTTGAGAAGGCAGTTGAACAACTAAAGTTAGTACTTTACTGCACAACCTCTCTTATTTTTTTGACTCTTTTTCTGTCATTATTATAAAGGCTCGACCAAATAGCCAGCTGATTTTTAGTCTACACGTGCATTTCAAGCCGACAACAAGGCTTTTTCAGTCTGTCTGGATGTAGTGCACATAGTGTGAATAAAATGAAATTCATTTCTTACCTCATGTGCTTCCAACTCCTCTATCAGCGCCTGAAAAACAAAAAAAAAATAATTAATTAACTGGCAAAGGCTACCTCAGAACTGTGCGTTGAAGGGAGCTGAAAAATTCGTCAATTTAATTGAGCACACACGACACTGATTCCTTATAACTGTGACCCTTACCTTGGCTGCCCTTTGACATGGTGTTCCAGACAAAAACTGAGCGACCAAAAAGAACAATTCTGCAATGTCAAAACAAACACATTTTAGACGCATATAACAACACTCTTTTTCACATATAAAACAGTATAAGAAACTTTGGGGTTAATTTTCACCCCCAGAGACGGCACTAACTGCACTCAATTTACTCTCATTTTAATGAGGAGAAAAATGTGGATTTGAAAATGAATTTTGTTACCTTTGTTCGAGGGATTGGAGAGGTCAAGGAAAGGTTTTGAGTTCCGTTCCGTGGAATCCATTGCGTCAACTGACACTAAAACCAACCAACAACACACGTCCAACTCAACTATTCTAGGCACAACAACAGAAATGCACACTTTATACAACTTAAACCTCTACTCTAGTCTATCTATGCATTACCACAGTCTCGTCTTCCTCTTTTCAACATAGGCAGGTCAGGACATGCATCTCTCAATGTTCAAAGTCCTTGTACAACAAAATGCATTGCGTGAATAGGAAGTGTTAAAAACGTCCCTGTTACTTGTTTATGGATAGGTATTACAACCCGCACCTTCACATGTTCACATACAAACTGACATCAACACGTTACAAGGATTCGTTTCATTTATAGTAGAGGGCCAGCATGCAAATACATGGCAAGGATAGTTTTGCCGTGTCTTATCGAGTTTTTTATGCATTGAATGAGTCAACGAGAATAAAAAACAATGCCAAATGCCAGTGCTTGCAAGATGAAGTTGGGTCTGCTGAGTGCATAATATGCACTGCATATGGAGGAACTTGGGCTTGGGCTGTTTTTGCTTGTATTTTAGCACCAGAAAAGAAAAAGGGAGGTGAGAGTGAGACGCAGACGATAAGAAGAAGCAGCTTTTTTACTAGGAAATGTGGGAGATATGGAGGAGATGCAGATGAGGAGAAAAGACAGAGAAAGAAACTTTTCTGTGTGTGTGTGTGTGTGTGGCGAATTGGTCGATATGATGAATGAATACAATGACGAGACGACTGACTCTGCTATTGCTATTGACTAATGCAGCTCTTCTTGATTTTCTTGAATATGGTGATACGAGCCAAAATGATGAACATAAACATAACAATGAATATGAAGCAATTGTTTTAATGCTTTTAAACTTCGGTGTCGGTGAGTGGCACCGACTTTAGCGATTCTGCAAAATACATGAGTACTCCGACTCCATTTTTACGTTGCTTCAAGGAATGCGCATTATTGTTGGATTCAAATGTTTTTTACTTTAAACTGTGACTGTGATGTGCGAATTTCGAATCATTATCAAGGTAAACGTTTGCGAATGTTTATGTTTCATAAAAACAACATCCATGTGCCATATAAAATGCTAAAAATGTTTAAATGATGAATTGAAAAATGTAAATTAAAAGGCGGGCAATTTTACGTGTGTGGTAATTAATTGGTAATGACCCTTTGGTTTTGGTGGGAAGTAAATAAATTAATAGCTGCTATAAGCTGATAATAACAAATAACTACAAGTTATATGTTAGCTATCATTGAAAATTATAGTAAATTGCAGCAATACTATTGCTGACTGCACTGTGTAACATAGAAAGAAAGGTGAGAGGAGTCCTCATTGAGGACGGACAAGTTTGTCTGTATATTCTTCTCTGATGAATCAATTGCACTTGAGGCTCTCCAAGTAGAATTGTATGGTATATAGCTATAGCATAATGTCAATTGTCAATGTGTATTGTTTGTACTTTCTGAACTTTCTGTACAACAATCTGAGCCTCCATTATGAACGTGAGGGGTTAGGGGGATGAAGGGGATCTTTATCTTGCAGTCTCTTGATTAACAAAGTTTCGAAAATGAAGAATGACTATGTAAAATTGTTGCGGTGGATTAATTAGTTTCTGAGAGAAAAGTCTGACGTAATTTTTGAATAGCAGGTGGAAGTGGAAGGGTATTTTGGTCTTCCAATTGCGGTTCGGCATGTGGAAAAAGTGGGAATTGTGAAGATCGGCCAGAATTTAGTTAGGTATTTACTACCTTCATGAAATAATGGGTAAAATGCTTTGTTGAGTGTTTTCAAGTTCAACTAAAGTCGCTGTCGATTACTCAATACTCACTGCCAAACCAAAAGTTGTTAGAAATATTGTTGTAAAATGATGCAATCATACAATTTTCTATGAATGTTTTAAGAAGAATAGAATGTTGAATGTTCTAAATGTTTATATATCCTCAATATGCCTGAAAAGATGTAGATAACGTTCCTAAATGGGCTTTTAAATATATTTTTCGAATTTCATGATAAATGAATCTAATCTTGATCTATGACATACATTTGATTTCATAAAATGTATTACCCAAACAATCATTTCGATTACAAAATATTCATGTATTTCAACATCATATATCACGTCCGCGTCCGTCACAACACAAACCTAAACCTGAACTAAAGTCCCAGGAAGTTGGAAACTTGGAAGTAAAATACCTCCAGCTGGTATTGTATCGGCTTCGCTTAATAAACAGCTTTTGCAGCTGATGCGATAAAATTGTTGGCACTTTGGAATTTGGATAAAGTTCTCTTCTCTTGTCATATATCTCATTAGAGAGCAGAAATGCTGAGGTGGAGGTGGGCAAAACCCAGGTACCTTAGCATACTTCGCTTTTTTAACCTCTTGCCAGCCCCACAAGAAAGTTAACTGCTGCTTTAACTGATGACTGAAAGTATTTTTTGTTAACTCGACTTCGATTGTTCGTTCGTGTCCCCTGTCTCTTGTTATTGGAGCCGGAGTGAGGGCGAGTGGTAGAGTGATAAGATAACTAAATAATTAATAAGGATTGCATCAGCCTGTTTTCAATTTAAAACCATTGCACCTGCACCTCTGCTGCATTAACATCTACGAGAACTGTTTAGACGCACTGACGAAATCCCGACGCAACAGTAAATTCGCCGTGGAGGTGCATTGTTGTTGATGTTGTACTGGGCTGTTGACATATGAAAAGCTCTTCGGACAAAGGTATTTAATGCATCCTTGAATTTTAACTAAGTTTTAATTATCACATTGTCGTAAGATTTTAAAGACATGAAAACATAAGACACACACACACAGACCACTCCCTGTCCGCTGAATAGAATAGCGTAAATTTGGTTGGAAATGTGGGAGTACTTCATTTGTTCATTTGCTATCTACTCATAGTGTGATGCCTAATGCCTTAGACATTATGTCTACATTTAATTTGATTTTACTTTGTGACATATTCAACAGGCGGTGACACCGGAGTGGTATCAAAAAGTAATTTAACTCAACATGTCGACCTGGGTGAAAGATGACGAAAGAACGTGGATCCAGAAATTATGCGCGGGGGTTCTGAAGCAAGGTCCACTTCCGAAGCATGTAGGCTTCATCTTAGATGGGTATGGTGCACGTATAATGTAATTTATTCCTAAACTTATTTTTCGAACTACATTGACGATATTGATTCCAGAAATCGGCGTTACGCAAAGGGTAAGCAGCTTCGGAGCATAGATGGTCACAGTAAAGGTTTCGAAAAATTAGCTGAGACCTTGAGATGGTGCTTGGACTTTGGAATTAACGAAGTCACCGTATTTGTATTCAGTATCGAAAATTTTAAGAGACCCCCTGAAGAAGTCGATGGTTTAATGATGTTGGCCAAAGAGAAATTTGAGAAGTTACTCGAAGAGAGGTAGTGGCAATTGTATTTTTCTTTTCTTACCTTAAAAATATGCAACTCCATAAACACCTCAAGTTCAAGTTTTTCCGTCCCACTTATTGTGTACGATTTCTTTATTTTGTAGGGATAAAATTAATCAGGAGGGGGTTTGTATTCAAATAATTGGCGACTGGTCACTGGTGCCCCCAGATCTCAAACAACTGATGGCAAAAGCTATGATAATGACGAGGAATAACACTCGCGCAAAATTAAATGTGGCATTTGCTTATACGTGTAAATTGACTCAAAACATTTCACATTACAGAATATTTGCAAAAAAATAAAAATAATTGATGATCTGATTTCACTGAAATTTTGCAGCCCGAAATGAAATAGCAAGAGGTGTAAACTCTTTAATCACTGGGGTAAAGCGAGGTGACCTTCAGCTGGACGATATTTCAGAGGAAGTACTTGAAGACACATTCCAAATCCATCCCCCGAAACATCTAGATTTATTAGTTAGAACGTCTGGAGAAACTCGCCTGTCCGATTTTCTTCTTTGGCAAGGGAGTGAAACAGTTCTGTGCTTCACTGATGTACTTTGGCCAGATTTTACTTACTGGCATTTGATGGGTGCTGTCTTCCAGTATCAGATAAACTATATGTCCCTATCCAAGGTAATTTCGGTAATTTTCAACTGTGGGCCGAGGTGATCCCTAAATTTTTATAATTCTGAATGATAATTGTTGAATTTGTGTTTATAATTAGGTAAACTTGGATTATCAGGAACCTTCTTCATGTGTGGAGGCCGAAAGGAGAAAACGAGAATTTTTGGAAAAGGTGCGAAACGAAAAGTGGAATATGTTAAATGTGGATTGTGGTACAACGGTATCATGATTTCGTCTTTATTTATACTTTAACGTTTTGATTGGATACCAAATTGCGTGAAAGGAATAAAAACTATTTTTGGCTGTACGGAATCGATAGTTATATGAAATGAATTGTGGAAAGTCTTGAATGCATTATTCTAATTCATGATATTAAGAAAAGCTCATGAACTTCTTTTTACGAAAATCATAAATTGTTGATCTTAAGGTTTAAAAGTAATGTTTTATTGAGAATAAGATTTTTATTATTTTACACAAAATAACTTAAACAGTATACACTAATCTTACTACTAACTTTTACATAATAAGAAGCGGTTGAATAACTTTGTACATGTTTTACCAATACTTTTAAAACAACTGAAAACATAACATATATTCAGAAATCATGCATGGTTTAGTTTCAAAAATATTGAAAACTTTACTTATACATATACCACTATCCACAGGAATTGTGGATAATTACGATAGCCTTAATGCGTGTCTCAAGATTAAAAATTCAGATCCAAGAATTTACTATGAACGGAAACGGAACGGTTCTAAAAATTAATTTACCTTGAATCTTGACTCTTCCGCTGTTTAAAAAACTTTCACTAGATTAATACTTCGTAAACACGGTTTGAAAATCTCACTACTGAAGTAGATACCCTCCTCTTTTTTCCCGTGTTCGTTATTTTTTTTTAAAAATGCGTACTACTTTAGTAAAAAAAAAGTTCTGTGCGCGTAGTTTGCTTTTGGTTAATGATTGTGCGACAAACATAATAATGACTTCCGTACTACTTTTAGTAAAATGTGTATTGCTTGTGCTGACTGACTTATTATTACACAGGTGAACTGGGAAAAGACTGAATTTGTTTTAAAAATGATGTTTATCATTAATTCTAGTAATATACGATTTTAAAAGACTTAATTAAACGCATCCATACTCATACCACACTGATTCGTCATCCTCCGAAGAGCTTTCTGGTGGCTGATGATATACTTGAAAGTATTGAGGGTGGGTGTTATTTAAACCTGGAGATTGACTTCCTCGAAGAATACCACCTCCACCTTGGGAAACCCCGCTTCCCACCACAGTGTTAGAAGCAGATAACGTGGATATCTTGTTAATGAGGGCAGTTGCAGGTTTTACAGAACTATTCCTTAGATTGACTTGAATGTTACAATCACTAAAATTAAATTCGTTGTCGTTATTATTAAATTGCCCCGCTGTCGTCGACGAAGTGCCTTGAGTCTGTTGGACTGGTGGCTGTGGTGGCTGACTTTGTTGCTGTTGATGCTGAAGATGAATTTTAAAGGCAGATCGTAATCTTTTAGTAACTTCATCCTCGTCCTCAGTGTCAGAATGCTGTAGGCTAATATTGATTCCATTAGAGATTCTCAGGAGTGGTAACTGGACTGTTGTAGCAGAATCCTTAATAATGTCATTGTTGTTATTATTATTGTTATTGTGATGGTTGTAAATTGTGAGGTGATTACTGTGAGTTTCAGAGTCACAATTTTGGTCGTTTTTCTCGCCCGAAATATCCGTAGATTTGAAGGTAACATGGTGAACAGTATGAGAATTACGAATTGTGTCACCAACTGGAAATGCTGTCGTTGTTCCATAATGGTTTGGAGAATGATGCGGGCTTGGAAGTTGATTCGTAACCGCTGGTGAGGTTTCCGGATGTGAGACAGCGGGGTTAGGGGCAAAGTAAATTTCTTCGCTGTCTGCAGGAGGTTTCTCAGTCTGTCCAATTACTTCGTTGTTTGACTCCAAATCAGACTCATTTCGCGGACCGTTTGGACTTATACTCAGCTCTTCGTCAGCCTCATTTCCAATGTCCAAGTTTGGGACTACTTGCTTATCATTAAGAGGACGCCTGAGAGCAAAATTCATACATTTTAAATAAATGCTAAAAAAATGATAAAGACTAAAATACTTGCAATGCCAAAATTTTACCCGTTCGGAGTTTTGAACTTTTTAGGCTTTCCCGAAGCCCTTCTTCTTCCAACGTGTTTGCCCATGTTGTAAATTTTTATGACTTTAATTGCAGGGCTGCTCGCTTCATCGACTCCCTGCGAATTGAAAGGTTTTTAAAGATTGAATTTACATCCATAAAATTCGAGCAATTAGCAATGTTGCCGACTTCGTATTATTTTTATATACCTTGTGAGTATCTAACATCTCTTCAGACACAACTGGCACAAGTCTTTGCCCTGGAAGGACGGGAATGAATATTGGTTTCTTGGACCTCTTAACATTTAACAGGCCAGATCTTTTCTTTCGTTTTGAGTTTACAGGAGGAGTTTGTACTTCTTGAGACTTTTGTTCCACTTGCTTAGCAAGTGGGGTAGAGGTTAAAGGTCCAGACTCTCCATCCCCCAGAAGTGCAGAGGAATTGAAATCGGACTCATTTCCAACTTTGTCAATCGACGGGACATACTGATCGACAGTATCTTTCGACTCATTTGCTAAATCCTCTTCACCGCATTGAACGCTTGCATTGCAGGTCTCCACTTTCTTCACAGTTTCGGGCAATGACTTAATATGATCATTGTTGTTGTCATCATCATTTTTATGACTTGACTCATCTTGTTGAGAAGTTGAGGGAATACTTGTGGCGGTAGTGTTTTCTTTAACGGAAGGCTCCTCGTCAGATTCGAAGAAGTCTTCATCTTTGGTGAGAGTGCGATCGAGATCAAGAGAGAGATTTGGAACTATACCAATGCCACTGGTGCTGCTGCTACAGTCAACACTTGGACGATCTAACGAAAGAAAACTGATTTGGTCGACTAGGATGTCATGTTGTAGTTGAAGCTTCCTGTAAAAATATTTCCAAACCAATTTTATCATAGGCATAAAAATGTAGTGAAGAAAGCTTTTCTACTTTCCGCATTCCACAACGTTTTTTTTCTGACAGAACAGGAAGCGTTTCATCAGATTGTATGACAACATAATAATATTTGGTTTTGCTTAATGGAAAACGCACCTATTTTCAACTTCCAGAACCTCAACCCGTTCATAGACATGCTCCGCTTCTTCCAACTTTGTTTTCAGTCGATGGAGCTCAGTCTCAAGTCGAGAATTCTTTTCTTGCCCCTCCCGTAACACATCCAACTCGTCTCTTGCCTTTTTGTAAGCACGCAGTTTTATTTGTGTCTCTGTGAGCTCAGATTCCAACTCTCTTACTTGGTACTTGGTAATTTCCAACTCTTCACGACATTCTTGGAGAAGCTCCGATTTGACTTGCCTATGCATTTGCATAATGCGTAAAGGATATAAATAAATGACTTGTTTAGCAAATAAATGCATGCAATTTACATCACTACAACAGTCATTTACTCGTTTTTACAAGAGAACGTCTACACATTAGGAACTAGTGCTTTCCATTTCAATTCATAAAAATATCTATTTCTTGCTTACAACTCTTCTCGAAGTTGGCGTATTGCGGCACTCATTCTTGTGTCATCCGAGTATTTTTCTGTATCAGAGAAGCTCCCGTAACCCTTACTTTCGTAAATCCTTCTTTGGCTACAGTTCATGAATCCAGCATAATAGTCAGACAGAAGCTGATTCTGCAAATCAGACGCGAAAAAATTGATAAATAAAAATATGATTATTATGGCTTACCACAAATGAAATTGGTTTTTAGATGAGTAAACTGTAAAGCAAAGGGTTTCTGAATTTGCATTGCAAAATTACCTGAATGGACTCATTTCTCTCAATTAAGAGCCGTCTAATTACGGCCAACAGGTTTTCATACGTTTTCTTCTGCTCGTCTTCAACCAAGCTGTGAAACTCTTGCCATGATTTGATATTTATAAGTTCAGGACTATCCGCAATCTGAATCAATGAAAAGGTTTAATTGACATCAATAAAAACAATTTGAAAGATTTATCGATGAAGTTAATTAATTCAAGAGAGAAGAATTTAGTAAAATATAATAATAGGATTATTGCGAAAAAGGCTGTGTTATGCAATGCTTCGCACTGCATACCAATTTAATGCAGTTAATCAAACTCTCTTGTATTTCCTGAGGAAATCTTTTAATCTTCTTGATCGTCTCTTGTTTCTGCGTCCCTTGAATAGCAGCTCCCATGATAAGAAACAGGAATTTCTCGAATTCCCTGACACCGCAGAGGTGACATGATGAAGAGATATGTACGGTGTTTGGTGGCCTAATCGCCACGATTTGACCATGGTGGTAGTCATAATATGAGATTAGCTCGACAAAAATACGATTAAGCTGTTGTATCCGACTCTTTGTTTCAGACTCAAAGTGAGAAGGATACTTGTTACTTCTGCTTTGATGCTGACTTTCCTCGTCAAAAATTGCGGAAAGGTGGAGCGAAGATTGTTCGCTTTCCGACGCGATCCCACTAAGAAAAAAATACATGAATCTTCTTGAAATCTTTCTTGAAAGGAGATGTGTAGTCGGATGAAAATAACTTGAAGCTTAAAAATGATTTTTCAATTATGGTCATAAATACTTACATGTATTCTAGCGCGTACGTAAGAGCATTACTCGAAACGAAATTTGCAAAGCTGTCATCTTCATCCAGCTCCCTTCCGGCAAAAGAACGTAACTAAATGGGGAAAAGATTAAACGCTTGCTTTAGGTGAACGTACTTGTTAACTATGTATATTTCATGCTTTTTTGAGTATTATACAGGAAGTGGCAGAATGTACAATTCTGTACACTCCCAAAATCCCCACCCAAGGCGCATTCCTTAGTAATATTTCCCAGTAGCAATAAATCAGTTAAAACGTCTTACCCAAACGTAAAGTGGCTTCTTCTGAAACGAATCCGGCGCAATATCTGCCAGAGAAGTCGAATCCTCCGGGATCGTTTTTAAACCCATTTTACGCAATCTTAAAACTGTCCGTTCAATAACATATTAAGTGTTAAGTATTAACAGACATCCAGTTCTCCAAACGTTTATGCCTACGATTTCGCGTAGTTTTTCTGCAACAACTTTACTATTGAGTCCAATTCACATAGTCACTTTACTCAAATTTCACTGGCGAACAACCTGAATATAGTAGAAATGTTTGGGATTTCCCGTGATTTGTATCAGAAAATATATTAGATATATTTGTATAACTATTTTGAAAAAGCTGGGATATAAAAAATGCACAATTGTAGTATTATTATATACTCAGGTCTTCAGTTTCGTTTCATGAGCACTTGTCATCCGTCATTCGGTGCTTTATTTTTTCAGTTCACTCCTTTGAAAGGATTTTATTGTCACTCTGCCCTATATCTTGATTTAGACAGATAAGAGAGATGTACCTGTTTTAGCCGCTTTTATCATGAACAAGATCACAAAGAACGGCTCAAGGTAGAGTAGAGGAAGATAATCCTCGACTTTGATTGTGATTGTTAGTTTTTTTAAAGACAACGGAGGACGACGATCATGATGACGAAACAGAATATCACGCAGAGTCGTGCCGAGCTGATTTTTACGGGATATCAGCGTGGCGTGCGACTTGCAATGAGGAGATAGTGGAGTAGAGATAAAGATAAGTGAATGGTGAACGAGCAAACAACAATGGTTTACTTAACGCGTTTACATTTCACAATATCAGTCAACAAAGGCTTTTGCTTAAAATACAAACGGATTAGAGAAAACGTTCGTAGCTTTTAGAAATTTTGTTAATTCTGCCGAAGATGACGGCAACGGCACCATTGCACAGTTTTGTTTCACTCTTTGGAAAGACAAATGTACTGTTCTTCGGTGTACTCTGATGATTTCATTTCACCATTTACCCAATCAAAGAGCACATTATTTTGTCAAACAATTTAAGAAAAAAAGATTTTTTTTTGTATAATGGGCACAGTATTTCGAAGTCACTGCTTCGTACTTTTTGATGTTATACAAGAAAACAATCAACATTTATCACTATCATTATAGTCATTATAATATCATCAAACAGCTACCACTATTATCGTTTACGAATGTGTTGAGTTGTAGATGGATGGATGGATTTTTCCTTTGTTAAAGAAAAAGGCACCGCTCAAAGTCTCATTTGCACAGTAAAACAGCTTGAGCTGCACTGGGTATCTTTTTAATCGTCTCCTATTTTTTATGATTTTTTTTTCAGAACTTGTTTCGTGCACGAGATAACGGTGATCACATCGACATCAGAATGTAAAAATAGTTGGACGATGGAGGAGTTTGGTGTTTTCAGTTTGAGCACCTTAATTATCCGTATTTGAGGTAACGCATTGGTCGCCATTAGATTAAATGGTAATGCTCTTCCTCTCCGTCAACTTGAATAAGGTAGGTTAGGCTGGCTTGCCAAACAACACCAATCGATGATCAATCAGCAGCAACAATATTATGCTGTTTGATAGTGATGCATGAGCTTCTTCGATGAGATGAGATAGTTGAAACTAATAAGAGTTCAATTTTAAGTCTGGTGAGCAGATGGGGAAGGATCCTTATTTAAAACAAAACTTTTATTTTAATTATCTTATCTTATATCGTATTAAATTCCTATTTAGGAACAATTTTGATGAAAGCTGTGATGAAGCATTAAAGTTATTTGAATAATAAAAATTGACAAGTCATTCACTCGGTGGTAAAGAAATTTTTTGATGTTTTGAGGAGAATTGAAATATTCAGAAATTGTAGCCCACCATCAGAGTCTGCATAAATTGCGGGGTTGTAAAAGGCAAAACTGTTAAAAGGCACTTGTTTTAGTAAGTCGAGATTTGAATTTCACTTCGATTCAGTTCAAAGGAAAGAATGAAGATGGGAAAATACCTTTAGATATTTTTTTCTCTTTTCACATGCTAAATTGATATGATATGCCTTTGTGACTTCATTAAGCGTTTTGTCATTGTCATCAGTGTATGGCTTGGTAGCACAGCGTTTGTCAATAATGTTGATGATCTTGTTTTTTCGTTTTACAACTAACAATTACATGCATTTTTAAAATGATTATTCCACTACTTCTGACTACTGTTCGAAATTCCACTGCTTAATTCAATCCAAATGACGAATGTCGCACTTTTATTGTTTTTCTTGTCAATTGATTTTCTACAGGTGTCATTAAAAGCGACACAGTGGTGTCATCGTGGCGTTGGATGGTTGAGAGGATAGGATATTGTTTCACTTTTTAAGTGCGCGCTAGAGAAGAGAAGACGTGACTTTATCAAGTTTTCTTGTAGCTTAGCCAGCTTTTCTCCTCTCCTTGATTTCTTCTTATAATCATTGAGATTTTCTGATGCAGTCGTTGCTCTTCAACTGGGACTGATTTTTATCATTTGCAAAAGCGTTTTGGCCTTATATTCACTTTGACACTGATATGGAATAGAGATATGAGGTCGTAAAGTATTTTATAGTGTATGGGCTCATGTAACAAAATGGTACCTTTTTACCGTTAGCAGTTTGTACGTTTCAAAAAATCCTTTGAGAGAATTGTCAATCAAAATTTATTACTGTGAATGGTTTATGGCCTCGCACCAGTAAAATACGACCTAATGCACATAAACACTCAACACTTTTCTCTTGTAAAAGAGAGATCAGAGTTTACGCGTAGTAATAAAAAGTCACAAACATCCAAACAAATAGTGCAATGCGTATTGTTATAAATACGTAACAAATTAGTTTGTTCTCTGTGTGAAAACTTCGGTAGTCTTACAATCCATAAAGATAAAACGTCAGTTGATTATAGGACGTCACTTTACGGGCCACTGTCGATCGCTCAGAAGATCCCCAATTTTCATAGGCGTCTTTTTAAGGTGATGTGTTTCTAATCAGCATCGGTTGGCAGGTTTTGTTACACGATAAGGCAACATGATCACGACAATGACATCAGTGACATGTAACGAACTCAGGAGGCGTTGGAGGTGATGGTTCTTTTATTTATTTATTCCTACCCTTTCCTTAAACTGCGTTGTTCTCTGTGTGAAAACTTCGGTAGTCTTACAATCCATAAAGATAAAACGCCAGTTGATTGTAGGACGTCACTTTACGGCCACTGTCGATCGCTCAGAAGATCCTCAATTTTCATAGGCGTATTTTTAAGGTGATGTGTTTCTAATCAGCATCGGTTGGCAGGTTTTGTTACACGATAAGGCAACATGATCACGACAAACTGACATCAGTGACATGTAACGAACTCAGGAGGCGTTGGAGGTGATGGCTCTTTTATTTATTTATTCCTACCCTTTCCTTAAACTGCGTATTGAATTTCACTCAGGATTTTCCTCATCGGAAGTTTTGAGGAACAAAAGGAAAAGCGAGAAGTGAAAATCTGGTTAATTTCCTGTTCACCTGTAGAAAAAATAAAAAAGTAAAATGAAACCGCTGCGCTCATCATACTAAAAGCAAAGTAGAATTAGATTACTGTGCTACTTAATAAAACATCATTGTGTGTTTACTAAAACGACTAAATGTCATAAATGTCTCGTAAGGCGTGTTCACTTGATAAGCATTAGGTGGATTTTTACCATATTATATTCAAATGTTTATTTTTTGCTGCCTAGCTTGCTCGCTCGCTTGTAGAAAATTCATTCATCATGTCATGCAGGCACATGTCATGCCTTGGGAGTATGTATATTTAGTTTGCTAAGTAAGGCATCATCAGCAACTCAACAAAGATTTAGTGCAAGTTAATTAACTACCTCGAGCATGCCGATGCATACAAAGCGACAATGTGAACGATGGATGTGCATTTGTATGCGTATAACGATGATTGATAGCACCTCCGGCTTTGAAGAAGACGCTTTTAAAAATGCAAAGCTTTTTCTGATCGTGTACTTTTTTGCACATGAATTTATGAATACTGCACCAATCACTTACGATCTGGTAAACGACATAAAATGTAACAACGAGTGTAACTTCAATTACCACCGACATTTAAATGAAGACAGACCCACTTAAGAAGATACAGTACATTATTCTACAAAGATAGACTAAATTAGTCGAATACCCTAGTCTAGTACCAATGATGTTTTACCATTTAACCACTCAAGTTAGCTCTTTCAAAACGCGAAATATAAAAATTCATTTTTCAATTTTAGTTTTATTATTAATTTATTATCAATGCATAAATATTTAGAGTATCAAAATGTATACCAGTCTGTCTGCCGTCTCTTCTTAACTGCGTGTGGTTCTGTTGATATCATTGATCGCATAGTTTGTTTATGTCAAGCAATAAACTAACGCATTTTTGTCACTGACAAACTGATTCAGTGTGGTTTCTAGTAATGCCAGATAATCAACTTCACCACCAACCTTTTATTACCTACCAACCAACCTGTACAGCAATAGCAATGCAGTTAGTTTCCCCCACAAAAATATTCTCCTTTAGATGATTTTAAAAGCAGCCAGTTTCAGGGTACGATTTATTACAATAATAATCGCTCAATCAGTAAAAGTCGTCAATCAATTTTTTGAGCTGTCGCTCATCATGACACGACACGACAGAATATAACAATAAGCCTCATTGTTGCAACCACCAAATATCCACAAAATACTTTATTCGTTATGCTTGTCACGTAGTGGAATTAATAGCAGTTGAGGTTATTAAGCTAATTTTTAATGCAAAAAATTGTCAGCATTTCCATATTGACCGAAATGTTTAGAACATCACTCTTCTCTACTGAATTACGCTCCTCTTCAATTATTTCAAAGAAGTGTTTTACCAACGTAGGGACAAAAAATGATGTAATTTTACAAGGAAATTTTGACAGGAAATAGAGATTTCAAGCTGTGAATAGGTTAATTGCAGTTGTACTATACTTTCATGATATTTTGAATTATGATGCTTAAAGTGGAAGCTAATTTGCACATCTTGTACATACATACACGCATGGTCACAGTGAACCAACACTTCAACTGAGGACATTGAGTTGGAGGTGCATCTGCACTTAACATAATTATCGCTTGTTGTTTGATGGCCAAACGTAATTAAAAAGTTTGTTTTGCACAGCAGAAGAACATGTACTTTAAACAGCAAGAAAGATAATGGGCGGTTAATGGTTAGTTGGTAGGATGACTATTTGGTAACCCCATATCAAGTTATTTCATTGATGTATATGTGTTAACTGAAAAATTAATGAAGATTAACGTCCAATTCATGCTTATATACTCATGTTTCCGTGTGAAATATTTCCGTGACTGCTGTTTTAAGATGAATGGTGGGTATAGTAGCACTAGTAGCAGTTATCATTTTAATTTGCACAATAATGTCGTATATCTACACACAGAAGTATTTAACTCCTTCTTTTGCGCAGATAGTTTCAAAATTGGAGGCGAAATAATAATTAAAGAAAACTACCTAATTTACCAAATGGTTGTACGGATTTCTGTACAAGATTATAAATGGATATTTCAGGAAAGCGTTCAAGCAAAAATCAGAAATGGAAGCGGAAAGTTGTCATGAATTATGGAAAAGTGAAAAATAAATAAATAATTTGTCATTGAGTACATTACCACAATTAATTTAATGATTTGGTGCATCGTCGTCACATAAATATATCGAGCTTTCTTTTAATTCCATTTATTCACACTCAATCAAATTATTTAGTTTTACGGTTAGCGAACAGCCGGAAGCAGTGAATAAATTCATGTGACAATTTTAGATGTGTGAAAAATTATATCCAGTTCATTATGAAACAATTCTATAAATAACAATACGCAATAATACGGCAATGTCCACCAGCAGAGGTTTCACTTTTTCATATTTCATTTATAGGAAAGAGCATTAAACTGAACAATAAGGATAGTCTTAATACTCTTAATGTCTCGCGATAGTCAACGGCACCTTTAATGCAATGTTTCGAAATGCCTTTGAAGTATTAACTTGAAAGTAATGAATAATACGTGTAGCATGACTCTATTATCTCCTTCACAATTGCACTTCCCTAATCTCTAGATTTATTTTTCGTAATGGCAAAATGCACACTTTTTGATACACTTTTATGTATGCACGATTAAACAATTGCGACAGTATTAAAATCACTTTAGTAAGCATTGTTATTAGTAGTGATTACTAATTATTATCTAACATTTCAATCTTTCTCCGTCTCTGTATTGTGTATGTCATTTACCTTTGTTTGAGCATCAATATCTTTGTCTTACAAACCAACGACAATATCAATGCACCCAACTTTCATTTAAAGCTATGTCGAGAAAAATTACATAATTTATACTATTAAATCAAAACAATGAATCATGTGCAATGTGCCATTTTCATTTTATCATTAATAAACTTAGCAAATTGTTATAAAAAGAATCGTTTAACATACGACACAGATTTCTTTCGCTATAATCAAATTGATTTCATTTTCTACTGTACTATATTTAAAGCAGTTTCAGTGATAATAAAATGAGATGTGTCAATTCCTTCGTTGTTTATCATCTAAATTAAATTCTTTGACAGTGATTAAAATAATGACACTGCAGTGCGTAACTTATTGTCACGATCTAATTTTAAGTGCACAAAAGATGGTGACATTTGATATTATAAAAAAATGTTGACGGAAGTGAATCCGCAGAATGTACTTTGAATTGCATTATTTTCTCCGATTAAAAAAGATTTAGAGCACATGATAATAGTAACAAAACATTACATTGGCATCTGGTAAAATCGAGAACAACATTAAAATTATTATGTTGATTTATTTACTTTTAAAAGAAAAGTTTAAAATCACCAGTTACAAACAACAAGATAAAAGATGTTCTAAATCTCGGGGTTATTTTGTTTTTGTTTATTTGAGGATTTTCGAGTGACTAACATTGCTCATTCATTTTAGAGGAGATGTTTTAAAAGTCCTTTACATTGATGTTGATGGATTGATTTTTCATTGACTGATGAGTGTAGGAAGGATCAAGCTAAGAAGATAGGCTCAACAACCTTTTCTGACATTCGATGAATTACATGATGGTTATGATTACGAACAATGTTCATTCGCTGCTACACAATGAGAATCCAGATAAAAACAATTGCAAGTTACAGTTTATAATGTTACCTCCACCACTTTTACTAGCCGTAGGTAAAAATTTAATCCTGTGTTACACACTATAATTTTCGTTTCCATTGCTGATAGCTATAAGCTATGTGTGTGCGGATATTTATCGTTTTTATAGTCGAACACACACAAACTAGCAGGCAAACATACGTAAACACAATCGTGCAAACATGAGAAGCTCATCCATCTCCATCTCTCGCTAAAACGTAGCTAGACGCAAAAAATGTGGACATGTGAACTGTGAAAACTCTTCCTCATTTCCTTGATTATACATAAAATTAATGTAACTTAAGTTCATGTTCGTGTTATCTCATTATTACCGGCAACACCTTCGCCTCACCTTTGCTCAATTCGTAAGTTTTAGACAGGCCAACTATTAAACTTTGAGGACAGACGTGGTCAGATAACTTTTCATTGCATTGCATATCAAGTAAAATACAAAATATGGACTTCATCTTCAAGGGGCATCTCATATTTCTGAGATGTTTTACAAAACAAGAGTATAAAATGAAAGGAGTGATGAGCTGAGCTGATAGTAATTGGAGTGAGGAGAATCAATGAGTGCAGTTTGTTCGTTTTGATTTTATTACACTACACATTGCGCCAGATTCCTTTTTTGTTTCCCACTTACGCATTTAATCGACTAAAATCGAAGACCACAATTTGGAAATTGGGCGAAGTTCGACATGATCGATTTGCTCTTTTTATTACAAACAATCGAATTTACGTTATCGCCTTGTTTTTTCCTCTTTTGTCTCCATAATAAAAATGCGAAAGAAAGCTCAGTTGAGTTGAGCAAAATGCGTTTTATGCACGTGTAACTACTTCAATGAACTCAAATTTCGTTGCGTACAGATTAGATAAATATCTAAGTAGGCAGGTACACCAAAAAATATTTAAGTACTATTTTGTTACAGTATTTCAAGGTTTTTATTAAGAACATCCGAAAGTGTAACGTCCTTTTCATTACAGAGTAGAGCGGTTTTTATTTCCTGCTTCCAAAAAGATCATTTTTTCTTTTCCTATGCAATAAAAACAGCCAAGCGGGAAACGAGAATGCAGACGCATCGGAGCATGGAATTTCCGCAAACACAGCTTCAAAATTTTCTTCATTCAACGACGAGGGTTGTTATTAGTATGATAATGAATGCTATGGCCTAAGGTATGTAGTTCCAACTTTTCAAAACTGGCATTGCAAGAAGAGATGATGAATAATGTTGCGGTTGCGAGATTATTTATTTCACAACCATTTATCCGAATAATATATTATGCAGCACCTACGTAAAATTTTAACATAACAGTAGTACCTTATTAAATTGAAACGTAATAGTAATAAAATAATCAAGTAGATTTTACCCGCCGAACTATGATGAGTGGATCAGATTAATTAAGAAGACGTGTAATATGTTCATATTATTAGGTACATAATATGATCATATTCCTCTCTCAAATGTTAGTTATATTATGTAGTGAAATTCTCATCATAATATGAACATATTATAGCGCCGGGTTTTCCTGGGATATTATGCAGCACCTACGTAAAGTTTTTAACATAACAGTAGTACCTTATTAAATTGAAACGTAATAGTAATAAAATAATCAAGTAGATTTTACCCGCCGAACTATGATGAGTGGATCAGATTAATTAAGAAGACGTGATAAGTGGTTTTGTGTAGTAATAGTAATTTTTTAGCTAAACCTCACCTCAGCCGCTTGCCTTAGATCTCATTTTGAAAAAGTTGTTTTGAGGTTTGGTAATGTGTAAAGAAGCTCATTGTCCCTATTTTACCAAATCAATTGTAGAACCTTGAGAATAAGTTTGATTCTCTTCTCTGGCTGTTTTGAATTCATCGAATTTGTAATCATCCACCAGTACATGTGTAGTACCTAAGTGCAATTATGATACGATCAAAGAATGCATGCGTTGCTGCTACCTGATGTACACAAGAAGTCCAGAGAAAAGGGTCAAAACTCTCAAAACAGGTATTTAAAATGTTAACAGATTCCCCACTTGAAAGTAAAGGTAGTATACAGCAAATATCATGATGGAAAATTTTATCGAGTGGATCGGATTTTTGATGATGACGGACAAAATACATGGAACAAATCAAACGTTAAAAATATTTTTGCCCATTGTTATTTTTGATTTCAAGCCAGAATAATGATCTCCACTCTGCCCGGTCTACCTTGCTCTCATGTCATGAAAGAGTCGTAAAAATCGCAATCACATCGAATCGAATTTATTATTATTATACTATGTAATACAATGTAAGAAAGCATTAACATCATCACGCAATAAGAAGGCACTTGAAGAAATCTTCAATAGAACTGTGGAGAAAACAATTGCTATTTTACGTCTTTAACTTGTTTTACTTTACTCGGTGTTTTGGTTTTCTCAAAGAAGATAAATTTTACTGAGGTCGTTAAAAATATTTTTGCCCATTTGTTATTTTTGATTTCAAGCCAGAATAATGATCTCCACTCTGCCCGGTCTACCTTGCTCTCTTGTCATGAAGGAGTCGTAAAAATCGCAATCACATCGAATCGAATTTATTATTATTACACTATGTAATACAATGTAAGAAAGCATTAACATCATCACGCAATAAGAAGGCACTTGAAGATATCTTCAATAGGACTGTGGAGAAAACAATCGCTATTTTACGTCTTTAACTTGTTTTACTTAACTCGGTGTTTTGGTTTTCTCAAAGAAGATAGATTTTACTGAGGACTCGTTTATGAAAAGAGATGTGAAAATGGAAAGATAATAATAATATGGTATACAGAGCAAAAAAAAATTAAAAATGAAACCGATTCTTTCTGCTAGTCTTGAGAGTGAATGGAGTAAAAAAACTAACCAACCTAACAGACAACAACCATAACCATATTATTACTATTACCCTCATGCTTATCGAATAAAACTAGTTAAGAAAGAAGACGAAGAAAATGATACCCACATAAACGTGATGTGGTCAAAGTCGATCCATTCCGCTTTTGACATACTCAATGGAGGGAGGTTTTTCGTACTTTTAAAAACTCTTGAAACGAGCTCTCCCTTTCTGATTGTATTTAATACAGGTAATGTTGTCATTATTTATCATCCGCTTCGAGAATGCATTTAAATATTATAATGTCTTCATCAGGAGATGTCCTTTGAGCTGCCTTTTTTGACTGCAAGCATTTTCTGGGATTGTTTCCTTTTGTACTATTGCCATTGATTCATGATTTTGTCATTATAATTTACTATAATCCTCTAACTCTCGTGGAATTTAAATTTTATTTTGCACTGCATGACGGATTTATACAGAGTCATCTGTAAGCTTTTACAATGTTCACGATTGCATGAGAAAACTTGGTACGAACTCAAAGAATTCCATCAGAGTAAAATAGATTCAATTTGTGCACAAGTTGTAAGAGTTTTCAACGCATGCCAGTTAATGATGATTGCCTCGTAAATAGAAACTTGTGACTGTGAAATTATTGCACAATCAGGAGTCTCCTAAGGGAAGAGGACAAAGAAGGAAGTCAAACGAAATAGAGAGGATGACTGTTTTTTGTCAAGTATGTCGAACGTAATTTAGCAAAGGAGAACCACTTCAAAAATTTGAGAAGTGGCAGTCTTCGTTCTTCACATGAGAATGCCACCCAAACCAACCACAGCCAAGTGAGAATTGTTGAGACGATGTGACGAGGATGAGGAAAACGACAAAAAACGACGAACGGTGCCAGTGGTTGTTTGTAGAAGTACAATGTATTTTTTGCTAACCTTTTCAGCAACAAATAACAAGACAAAATTATAAATTCTCATCGTTTTTTGGTTGTTTGCTTTCTTCTCTCCTCATCATAAATAATGTCTGGATTCACTCCACCTCTCTGAAAACTCATTTACAGAGTATCGCAAAAAAGTTTAATGCTACTCCCTAATGCCAGCTCAATGAAAGAAATACTACAAGAAATGAATAAGGATTTCTTTCAAGCACACACCTACAATCCCAAGAATGTACGTAGAAGATTATTACTATACATTACAATTTTCATTACACAAACATTTTCTCTTGGAAGGATCACTGAAACATTCTCATGATTCTCTTCCTTGCTAATGCATCTTCTACATGAGACAACTAGGAACAGCTTGACATGCTCATACCACGATTACTGCTGAGAATCCATGAAATGGTTTTTTACAACAGGTCAAAGAACATCCTTACTACAAACTGCTTGTATCTTCAACTTTTTACCACAAAAAACTTTTTTCAAAAGGAAAGCATGCAGCGATACCACATCAAGTTGAAGAAGACTCAGACAGCCAACAAGCGTCGTTGTCTTCTTCATCATTATCATCTTCTTCCCAATCATGAGGAACAAGTAAAAAGTAAAAAATTAAAATCTTAAAATCTTGATGCAAACATTCTGACATATCATGCCATATGCAATGCATGTTCCTTCTCATCATTATCAGACCATTAGTGTAAAGCTCTGTTGAAACTATTCTTACTATAAAACAAGATCAAGTCGTCGTTTTAATGCCGAGTTGTTTCCTATTACCGCATTAAGTTTGACTTGTGTAAATGCCAGGTGCATAATTTTTTTGCGTACCGTAATAAGGAAAGCATATTTTAAACTTTTAAAGCACAATGGCGGAGTCTAAAAGGTAATAAACACTTGCTACAGCCTGCTCAGTTTTTTATTGGAGAAATTGTATACATGAACAATCAGCAAACAATAAAGAAGGGAAGAATACCGCAAAAAAAACTTTGACGACCCAGCTTCAAGTAAAAAGAGTCATGCAGTTGAAGGACAAGCATGGGAATTAAACGTGGCATATCATTAAAATCAGCAGCAATATTGTTATTGTTGCCACACCGCAACGTAATACGCAAAAAAATAACTGGCAAAAATTGAACGTGGAGGGTACCAGTCTACGACACAAACGCCTCTAAAATAGCAATGAGCTAGACCATAAACGTCTTTTAGTATCCATCATTCATTTTTTTACTTCTGAAATCGCAATAATTTGTGAACACGCATCGTTATATTATTATTGTTATTATTATTACCATTTTTACGTTGCCTTTGCTTACTCCTCTGTCTGACTTTAACTCAAGTAATCACTATCACTCCTACTGACGAAAGTAAAAGAAAGGAGATGGAGCATCATAAATTACAAATATCGCCAAAGCATCTAAAGGCCAACGCTGCTATTGCAAAATTGTTTTTTGGAATTTTGATACATTCATTCCGTTACACCTTTGCATTCTTTTCATTTGGTTTGATTTTTGAAATAAAAATCCAATGAAATGCTCACAAGGCCCTACCTTTGGAGTCATATTATCTGCATCAGAATGTGTCGTCATTAGTCATCATTCTCCTCGTCTTCCCTGCCTACCTATTATCATCTTCTTCAAAGTCATGTCGTGCGAGTTGCGATTTTTATTTCTTTTCGTACCTTTTTAAGTAATATTTATTCTATAAAATCCTCATGAACAAAAGGAGTTAGAAAGAGCACGAATTTCACACACTAATAATAATGCAGTACAACGATAGGTGGATGCTGACGATATTCCCTAATCACATGTATAGAAAATATTTTGAAGTGTTGTAAGCCAATAAATAATACTCAAATTCTTAATCCATAGTTAGTAAAGTAACTAGTGATTAGATGCAAATTTAACATTGTTTTCTGTTTATGCTGACGATATTCCCTAATCACATGTATAGAAAATATTTTGAAGTGTTGTAAGCCAATAAATAATACTCAAATTCTTAATCCATAGTTAGTAAAGTAACTAGTGATTAGATGCAAATGTAACATTGTTTTCTGTTTGTATGCATACGCCTGTGACGTGTCTAAAAAAATTCAAGTGTCAATCTATAAAAACTCTGCAGTGAACAAGTACACAATTTCAAGAGTTTTCACAATTATTTTCTATGGCCAATTTCAATAAAAATTAGAATCTTACCAGAGGCTATAACCATCCAAATCGAGCACGATGCGATAGATAAAAACCTCAAAGTAATTCAGTTCACTTCACACAGTCAGTTCTCAAATACATAATCTGACTGAAACCATGCATCCTGTCCTCATTGCAGCCGTGAATCAGTCAGAAAGTCTTGAATTGCACATATTTTCCAATTTAACTCCTTCGACCAAAAAGACCACAATTACAAATCGCGAGATCACAACTCAGAGACAGTCACAGCCAGAGCGTCAACAATTCAGCTTTATTAACATTAGTACATATAAGTAAAGCGTGGCGCATCGCTTCGTTCATTTAGAATATTATTGGGATTGCAATTTGGGAACAAAGAGCAATCCAATCCACTTTAAAAACTTATTATCATCAACACTTATTTCTTTTGATAATCGTATGCGCTATTCGTCTGCTTACTTAAGTTACCTTCGTTATCTCCTTGATCCACACTGCCAAAAGGAACGAGGTTTGAAATTAGCTTTTAAATCAAACACCTTTTTAGTGCACAACTTCACAGTTTACTTAAGTCTCAAATATTACATTCACTCACTGACATAATTGAAGGAAAGCCAACAATCATTTTATCTCTAGATACTCAATTCTTCATTTTCACTCTTTTTTGCAAGGGTATGTTTGGTTTGGCAAACCTATTGCTTGTTCAATGTACATGGATCTGATCATGATCATGCATCACACACGATGCTAGCCAACTGACAAAGAAAAGACAGATTTTTCCTAAGTTGTCTTTGTTTCCTTCATCTGCTCTGGTGAAGAGATCACGATTCACAGTAAATTATTATTTCTCAAACTGTTGATGATGAAAAACGAAAAACTCATACAATTATTTTTGTGGTAATGATATTCTGTGGCACACAGGTAGTTTATCCACCCATAAGTACATAAGCACCAGAGGAAAGAATTAAGTTTGGGAATGATGATGACATCCAAAAATGTAAACGCAAGCGACAACAAGCAACCTCCAACAATCCAATCCAACTGAAGACTGAGGTCTGAGGACGACTAAAAGGATGATGATAGAATCAGCAGAAGGACTATGCAACTCAAGCTTCTTTCTAAACTGCTTTTTTACTACACTTCACTTACTTGAAACAAGAGAGAGCCGAAGAGCACAACAACTCTGCAAGTCTGTAACAAACAAAGATCGAACCAACATCATTCAGAAAGCCTAACTAAAGCTTCTTGGTCTTGGTCTATGTAAAATATAAGGAAAAGAAACTTCAGTTCAGTTCAGACTCAAAGTTACTGCACTAACTAGCATGTATTTGGTTTATTATTAAAGATATTTTTCGATGTGAGGAAAAGTATCTCTGCTGCTCGTTGTGCAGGATTATCTTCGTATCGTGCTCATTATTATTATTAATATTGTATTGTATTGTTGTCGTAAGTACCTACCAGTAAGTAATACAGTTACGGTAAGCAGCAGCTAAAACACGAGTAACGAAGTGAATGGCAAAAAATGACTTGTTATTGGCTTACTCTCCGTTTGCGACTACTATACCTTTTGCAGAGTAAATATTATTTATTGTTGGTAAATATTATTTTATCCCTGACGGTGACTGGTGACGAACACGACAATGATAGGTGAAGAGAGTGGAGAGTGATAAAAGTCTCAAAGTAAATTCTGCCAGGTGCACCATTTCGTTTTTCATTATTTATTTCGGGCGTCTCTCTCCTTTAAATGTCGTTTCGTTATCCTGAATCCTGAAGCTTATTGCTTTATTGCAGATTGCATGATTTCGCGTTCTTTACTGTTCAAACTAAAAATAAAAAAATATTAATCACAAGAATGGGACTGCTGCTGGCGATTTAGCAAGCCAAACCGTGTAATGATAAACTTGGATATTGTTATTGAGGAAAATATTTACGTAAGGATACTAGAAGAGTGACACGATAATTACTTGATGAGAAACGAGGGTGCAGCAAAGAGAGCACTTACAAAAAAAGCCTTAAATTACAAAAATGGGGTTTCCATCATCCAATAACAATATCAGAGCACAAGGTTTTGGGAACATGCAGCAGCTGAAACGCTGTGCTTGCAAAGTGAAGTTCCTTCCTTTCCTACTCGTTCGAAAAAGGGGATCTGAAAGCCGACTTTGACAAACATGAGAAAAGAAGCATATACACGCACAAACACAGGATGTTTCAAGTTCCTCGTTTTAAAAACTTTTTCTAACTATGACGGTGGTGATGATGACGAGTAGGATATAAGCGAGAAGAGAGCGATAAAATCATAAAAATGCGTGTTCAATTTTAAAACTGTGGATACAAAAAGGGGTTGAAATGGCCCGCTTGCATGATTGTTATTAGAAGTACGACGATCATACCGTGAAACGCTGAACCAAAATCAACCAGCTAAGGAAAAAAGGGGCTCTGTCTGCATCATCAACTATAATCTCTCTCTACCTGTAAAAAACACTGTTCCTTATTTGTCTTTGTAAGTTTCAAAGCCCCAATTCCCATTTCGCCTATTTGGGTCTTCTGATGTCCGTAATACCTTGTAAAATGCTATAATATGCAAGTCATTAAAAACTACGTATTCGCTTAAGGCCTACTTTACAAGGCATGACATTAAAAAAGCTAAGGCACGACAGCAAGTTGAGAATGATGAGATGCAAAAATGACTAAGCCTTAATAATAATACAAGATCTAGTACAATGTAGTCAGGTCGCACAATTTGTGTAAGTTTTCTTTCAATTTCAGGAATTAAGCCTGACAACGATCTTTTTCGTAAGACGGCCAGAATGGAAAAATTGCTTTCAAAAGTAATCTTAGGTTGGTAAAACTTGTTATGATGGTGTCCATTTTATGCACACGTAATGTGGAAATGCGTACGTAAAAAACCTTGTCAGTCCGTAAAAAGTATCGAGTAAACTTCATTTGGATTGGCTTGTCATTTTGTTCTTGATTGCTCCTGTATTTATTGTTGATGTTGTCAATAATCTTTCAGAAAGTGCAGAGTACACCTTGTAAGATGAAATGGATTTTCTTCAAATAATCCAAAGAAGGACCAAACCCAAAAGCAGGCAATTTGGAAACTCTTACATGAGTATTGATCACACGCTCAACAAAGAAAGGAATTTGTTAGCCATGTAAAACCAGAGGTTTGTATGAATTACATAAATGGTAGAAAGAAATACAAAAGTACGCACAAGAATAAAATACTACCACCATAAAAGTGACAACAAGAGCATTTGAGAGGGCCTTTTTACATTCGTCTTTCTTAGACCAAAATCAAGTTACTGCCACTCATTCATATAACTGCTACAGCTACACATTATGCATTTTTGTTAGAATCTCCTTTTCGCTTAACTACAGTCATAAAACTAAAAAATCATAGCAAAAGTATAATGGTTTAACACAGCCAATATAAG
>VYYJ01001444.1:0-30915 GCA_021029165.1 Cyphoderus albinus | reverse complement strand
GCCTTTGATCGGAAAGCCGCCGCGATTCCTATCATCACATCGCATCACTTCTCCACCAAGAAACCCCTGTGCACTGGGTACACTTGTGCACTTTATACTGCTATAAAAATGTTTGCTATGTTGATGATGGACTCTGATCGTATCGTACTGTCTTTTCTGGGGCAAGTGCTCTTCTTGCAGAGTCAAATACACTTGTTGCGCTGCAAGCCGCCTATGACGATTATTACAACGTTCTTATCAACCAAGTTGCTCAAGAGAAAAAGAAAGACGAATTTCTTTAAAGCTATGTATGGAAATAACATAACTGCAGATTATATTACCTATGAAATCTAACAGCATAACAGCCGGCAGTGTTTTCAAGCTATAGTCAATACAATATGATTATAATAAATATACCTAATGAAACTTCCTGGTCGCGTCTTGTCTCGTCGGTACCTCCTGTCATCGCCAAATAGGTAGTAATAACATTTTTAGTGGATACCACTACTGTCGACTGTTGACTGCGATTGTCGCCCGAATACTATCTCTGTGTGGTATGCGTGGTATTTTAGGTGTAGTCGCTCACCAAAATTCATTACTATTACACTTAATGTTTCATTTTTCTTTCGCATCAATCCTGAATGATCATTGGGCACTTTCTTTTGTTTGTAATGTTTTTTATTTTCCAGCATGGGTTTATTATTGTTCGCTTCTTTCTCAATCTCAATAATGCAAATCAATGAATGAAACAAAGAAAAAATGTTTTCTCTTTGGACCAAATTTTTATCATTATCACACACACGGCACCGCGCACAAAGAAAAACTCGAATAATTTACTCAAAGAGAAACATGCACAATGAAGGGTTAAAAAAGAAAAAGTTTGCATTTGTTATGCAAAGATGCGCGAAACTAGATAGGTACATACGACGCTGCTTTTTATCTTTTATTTCAATCCTTAATCCATATGGAGATTGCGAAGATGGGATGGGATGGTGTGCAAAGTAAGTGCTTGTCGGTGATGGTGCCGGCTCTGATAATACATCTTTCTCGTTTTTTATTTTATTTTCGCCTGCGGTTTGCCGCAAAATTGGATATCACATCAACACTGAAGAACATAAAAGGAAAGAGGCACTTTTTGTCTTTCACGACATATGTATTCATACTTGTTAGATTGTAAACTGTTCATGGTAAAATCGTGCCGCTTTGCACTTTTCTCTTTTTTACCCGTCATATCGTCGTCATCATCGTTTTGCAAAATGATTTGAAGAATAAGACAGTAAGCGTAACGTGTTATTATCTCCTCTGCTTGTTTTTTGCTTACTTACATTATTTTTTCTACTAATATTGAGTAAGCGACGTTTGAAAGAATTGTTAATGATTATAATATGGGTAAGCAAGTGAGGAATGGCTAGAGTGAGGGTAAAGCGTTGCCGGTGCACCGAAAGGGATTTGAAAGAAAATCAAAATTTTTATGAAGAAGCAAGCATACAAGCACGTTCGCTTTAAAACCAAATAGCACGTAAAACCATAATATTACACCATATTAGTGTTTTCTTGCCAAAAAAAGATAATGATTATTATGAATCTGGTAACGATCCTCTAACAGACAAATGAATGGTAAATATTTGCTTTCTTCATGTGTCCCCCATTACAAATCCTTATTGCTGCATTTATCACACTTTCTTTACAGATGTGTGTAGGAAATTGCATCTTCAAACCGCACCAATCTTTCCATTCAATTATAGAGTAATGTCAATGTCAGGTTTTTTCTAAACACACATAAATTTAAATTGCGCCGTTTTCTTTTGTATTTCCAGAACTGCAGTGTTGCGGAGCGTCCAATACTTTACTTGGCCTTGTGTCAAGTCATGTTCAGTATCGGAGTAATTATCGGGTCAACCTCTACCGCTTCCTGTGTGTATGACAAAACTAACAGAACATCATCTCCTTGCTGCCGGAGGAATTGTTCCCTCCACCTGCGCTGTTGTATTTCTTTTGACTTACTTTTTTGGAACTGCAGCAACCATATGGTAAGTATAGACAATTATATTTATTACTTTCTTCTATTATTCATAGCTTTTTCTCTGGGAGTATTAAGTTTGTCCAAGATAAATACACAAAATAGCCGACATTTTGCATGATTACGCAACTCTTGAGTACCTGATCAGTTTTCCATTAACTAGCTCACTTTAAATATTTCTCTTAATGGAGTCTTCGACTTTTAAAAATAATCGTAATCAGAGTGGAAGTCTCCTTAATGACCTGTAGAATGAAAGTGGATTTTAAGGAAACAGCTTAAAGGTTTAGGCTTAAAGGTTGAAAAGCTGGAGACGGACTCCTGTCTGTATCGCAAACGGATTTAGCTTGGATAAAAGTACATTAGGGTTACAGGAAAGGGTCGTGGAGTTAATTTTGAAACGTAGTAATGAGAGTGGTGCTAACTGAGTTGTTTATCGAAATCTGAGAATAAGTCCTCAAACGAAGATTATGTCAATTAGAAACTGAACTCTGTGCCTGTCTGCTGGTAGCCCATTTCCTCTTGTAGGTCTGTCCGATCCGTAATCTCTTTAGTTAGGCATAGTCATTAACACCTTAGAAAAACCGAGGAAAAGTGCATTAATCACAAAAACGATGATCATTTAGACGATAAAGTTGAAGTGAACCGTACTTCAGGGGTAATCGTATGATTTAAAAAATGACAGGTTGTCCTTTGAGTACAATAAAAGGCATGGGCAATTTAGAAAAAATCTAATCAAATCCCTTTCTTCTTCGTTTTTATATTTCTTCATTCTTTCGAGCTTGTTGTTTGTACTGCGATGTTATCATTTATCACACCTTCAAGTTCTTTTGAAGCCTCTTTTGACAAGAGACTGACATGACCACATGGCAAAGTGACACCCGACTTGAGGGAACAGTTAAGTCGACTGACTACACATACAGAAATACAAAGTTAAATTATGCTGAGCTTTCTTTTGAGACGAAATGCCTAAGGGTCCGAAGATATTAGGATTGTCTTCTTGTTTGTTGTAGGTTTCTTCTATTCATATTCATGATAGTGCCCATTCAATCCATTCTTTTCAAATTCTTCTCTCGGGTCTTAGCAGCTTAAAGGATTGAATGATGCCCATTTCCTAATTCCACTAACTTGACACATTTTAATATAAAGTGCACATTAACTGTGCGTGTGGAGAAACCAGCAGGATTTTTTTCGAGAATTTATAGGACTTATTTTTCACATTTTTCTTAACTGCATTTAGTGCCCATACTGTAAATACCTATGCACTGTAGTTTGGAGTCATTATACACGAAGGCAAAAGAATCCTTCGCTCTTGTGATTCCGAAGAAGGGAAGAGAGAATTTTTCAATTTTCAAGACTTGTAAGGACACCCCGGTTAAAATTTATGGGTTGTGTTCTTCAGAGTTAGTTGGTCGAAGTCAAGGTTTATTTTACTTCGTTTGAGTATGCAGTTACAGAAACACTTGTGTTTCAAGTTAGACTTTTTAAATCTGAGGCTTGAATTCTTTGCGTTTTCCAACTCCAGTTCTATTCTCTGCTGATTTGTAGATACGAATGTCCACCCCTCGTTTACTTTTACTTTTTGACTTTCGATTCTTTATATCATGGATTCGTATTTTTGAATTTTTTTTCTTATGCTTCTATTCCTATAAATATTCTATTCAATTCCCAACTCCTCAACTGTAAATAAAACATGTGCTGGTAAGGAGAAGATTAGGTGGGCAAGTTATCTTTGCATTACTTTAGTGTAAATACTTGGAGAAAAATCATCAATCTTACTCAGGTTACCCGTTTCATAAGTGTGTAATATTAATGTTGCATTCAAAGTAGGCGATCAGTAAGGGTCCTCCGTGCCGTGGTGTTCGGCAAACCAATATGGTTTTGTTCTGTGTCGTTTTATGAGCTCCGTTTCAACAAAAACAAGAATTGAATATCAAATTGCATTTTCGTATTTTTATCTTCTTCACCACCAACACCATCACCACAGCATGGAAAACCAGATTGCATTATTATGTGGTCTCCAGCTAAGGACACATTCACGCGAATGCATCTCTTCGGTACAACTGCTCCTAATGGTTTTCTAAGAATTTTCAACTGGTCCCTCGAAATTCATTACGTTCCGTCAATATGGAGTTTGTATATAAACAGAAGAACAAGAACAGCTACACCCTTTTTAAATTACATACATACTTAAAACATTTTAGGGAAAGCAAGTTAAACCCTTTCAGGATCTTATTTTCGCTATTTATTTTACATTTCATTATTTATCAAGTTGAAAAAAGCAGAACGACAGCGGATATTTGAAATTGGGAAAATGCATCAGGAGATTAGTATCATATGATCGTCATGTTTTGCCACCACATTGATCGTTAAAAAGTTCTTCGAGAAAAGTAAAAGCAAAAACTCACTCTACTTCTTTTTCCTCCGGCTTTTCAACTGATTCATCTCTTCAATGTTGATATTCATGGTAAAAAGGTGTTTTGTAAGCAAAACGAAGGAAAAAATTTACGATAGAGCGTAAACAAAAGGTGGTTTCATGCTGGCACGTTTCCCATAAATTGATTACAATGACGATACCTGACTGACTAAAGAAGGAGCAGAAGGAACCTGACATGCATCGAAGAGAAGAGGACAAAACGGATGCTTTACATTATTGGAAGTAGGAACGGAGAGAATGGCTACCAGTCACTTAACTATGTCGACATCATCATCACTGGCGTTTGAAGAAGAACCCCCGTAACTCAGACTGAAAGATGGTTGTTTGTTGGAGAAAAAATAAACAGTGAGATCGACCGAGAAGATGGACCAAGCACATTATAATATTTTGCATTGGCTACGGATGATTTTTTCTTCTGAGAGGCATCACGGAGCAATTTACTTAACACGGGTTCATTTTCATTCTCATTTATATTCAATTAGAGTAGCTGCTTAGCTCCGTGTCACATGGTGTGATCTTCTCGTTAAAAATCTATCTCTTTATCTTGTGAGAGCAAGCAAGTGGAATAAGTCTAAGTACTAAACCTCTGAACAATGCCAAAATGCCTACTAAATGTTTTGGTAGTCATTTATTGTTGCATAAGTGCATTCGGACTCTCACTTGAATCATGTTTCAGTTTCAAGTTTCGTACAAGTCCGGCAAGCCTGCTGACAATGGAATATAGAAAGGTGTCTATCTGGTCAGGTATTTTGAATATTAAAGTGTCTACTATATTTCCAGCCCTACCGAGAAACAATGTGGTCAAACTAGAAGACAGGCAATTTTTAGCCTGAGCTCTAATCGTGTCCTCACTCAACAAGATGATTCCCTCCTGCTGAGGTGAATCAAACGCGTGGAAAATTATTCTTTTTAGAAGCAAAACTTAATTGTTTTTGATTTTTTCACACACACCAACAAACAATCATTTCGTGCTTCTACAAAGATACGATCAAAAATGTTAAAGCATCTTGCGTATTTGGTTAGCTAAATGTATTGCATGTAAAAATATTACCGGTTTCATTTTGAATGCTTTTAATTTGGAGAAACGGAAAAACTGTTTAAATATTACAAGTTTAGACGCTTCTGTTTTGTGTCTCAAAGTTGGTTTCTACTTTTTCCGTTTTCTAAAAAATATTGTATACGAATGCAGCTGCGTTTCAAAATAAACCCCAAATGAAGAAGCAGAAGGAAGGAGTGACAGGCTCCCAGGTCCATATTGCATGCGCCGTCACTCAGAAAGCTAAACACAATAGCAGCAGAAATAATCGAAGATCTCTCCACAAAAGTGGCTTTTCTCACTGATTGACATTCAATTTTCACGATGACATGCCTGGCTGCTACTTACATTTACATACAAGATGAAGAGCAGATGATGAATTTGAAGTTTACTTTAACATGTCGTAATGTCAGGTATAATGCACACACATGTGCATTTTGGTGTACATGGTGTGAGAGAGCTCAAAACAGAACTCATGTTGAAGGAACCAAAAGCAGGAGTTGGTAAAAGTAAGGTTCATCGAAAAAGTTGATTGACAGACGATGGCAAAGTGAACCTTATTTATTTTACAAAACGCATACAGATGAAGGTATTCCGATGTCTTTCCTGTTTGTGCTTTGTCAGTTAAAAGAAAAATCTGCCAAAACGCAAAAGGTATGAGACAAGCTCCGACTCCGGCCCGACTTCCTTTTTACGCTGTTTGTTTGTATTTTGATCACACAGTAGAAGCAGTAGCTCTGCTTTTATTCTAATATCTGCGGAAATATGATTTAAGTAGGAAAATGAAAATTGGGGCTAAAGCAAATTGTATACTTTGTGATATTATCAGCCCATTTGGAAAATTATGGGATAATTCTTTTTAAATGTGAGCAAGAAAGGGGATATAGGCAAAGGTAGCGGCGCCTTGCCGAGATACGAATGTAAGGTAAACTGCAGTAGTGTTAGAGGCACCAATGTCATCCTCAAAGGGAAAAGGCTTGAATATTTAACAACATAACAACCTTGAATTAGAATTAGACCATTGCCAGGTAGCCGACTTAAATAAGGTGATATACTACCAGGCTTTCACATTGTGTTACGACTCGTAACTTACGAGCTTTAGCTTTGCATGTTTTGTTTCTTTAATTTCCATTCACTTATACCCTCGTGTCCATCTCACCTCATCCACTCGACGCGTCGTCAATATTTTCTGTATGAGAACACGCTGCTTGTCTGAAGTGATTTGACCTATTATAGCCCTGTCTGTGATTAGAAGATCGTATAATAAATTGGAGGTTATTTACATAATTTTGAGAAGAGATTCGGAACCCAGACTGCTATTAAAGAGAAATCTCTAGAAAGAGATCATATAACAGTTTCCGCTCCTCTTTAACACACAGAACTTTCTGGAATGATTACAACTGATTTTTGTATCACTGCAGACAAGTAGGAATTTTAATGTTTGGTTAGATTTTCCTTTTAGATGTATTATTTGATCTCAATTGAAAATAAAACACGGATTTAATAATAGCAGCAAAGACAAAAAGCTCGATCAGTTTGTTTTGATCAGTCCTTTCAATCTAATTTATTTTCTTGAAGTTTTATAATATGCTATTAAAAGACTTGTTAGAAAAATCCACAGAAAGAGCAGCGTATTCTAAATGATTAAATAAAGCAGATAAAGCAGTCCCATTCAAGGTTAGTTACACAAGTAGAATGGGAATGTGCTTCGGTTTCATTTCATTATTATTGTGGGTAAGTAAGGCGTGTAAATGTTGTGCTTTTATTCAATAAACCAAAAATCTATTTCTAATCATCTTCAAACCAAGCACCTTTGTAAACTTATTAAATGTTACACGACTCCAAAGGCCTGCTGTATCAACTGCAGAACAGCCACAACAAACAAAGGAAATGAAAAAATAATTTTTCTTGAATCCTTTAATCTTTGAATCTTAACATTGGTTTACTTTGGGTATATCCTGGTCGATTTTTTATTGTTTCGATTTTCTTTAGCGCTTGGGACTTGAACAATGGAAATTTAGATTTTGTCCCGGTTTCTCTGTACTCCAAACTTTGTACTGTACAGGAAAAATTGTTTGAATCAGATATGTGCAGCACAACAATTTTTGTTTGATGAGGGTAAAAAACGTCTTATTGAAATGAGATGACGATGATGCTGAGAAAGAGAAAAGATTTGTTGCGTTGCAGTTGGAGTGTTGTGTGCGTGACATTTTCTCAGCCTCATCACATCTTGAAAGAAAAGACCAGTTTACTTATCCATCAGATCCTTTGCTGCGTCCATAAGGCATTCTCATTTTCTTACCTTATTTATTCTAGCACCAGTGCCACTATAACTACTTTAAAGATTTATTCCATTTTACAACGAAAAAGATTTTCCACTTACCAAAGAAAAATGAGTCCCGACAGGGGGCTTTCGGAGGATTTACACACTCACAAAGTTGTTGTAATATCCTCCTGAACGATCTACAATGTATACAGAGCATTTTGGGCTGTATTGCAACGCAACAGATCTTTCTTATGCCTTGCATTGTTATTTCAATTCATTTCCACTCTTTTCTCTCTACGACTCGACTGACTGTTGATCCTCGGAGATGGTTTAAAGTTACTTTAAGTGGTTTAAACATTCATTGTTATTATTACTTTCGAGAACGACAAATGAATCCTGCTGAATTCGATTCTAGTATTGCTCTTGCTGCACATTTTCTTCTCCTGCTTATTGCTCAACATGATTCTTTTCTGGTCCCTCTTCCCTTTCGTGTCCTTTTTCCAGCCATTTGAAATTCAAGTCATGCCTGTGAATACAATGAGTGGAGGAGTTGTATTATGGTATTATGGTGTGATGGGATAAAATTGGATGAGGATGCGGGATATTGTGCTGGTAGACGAACTATCTTGAAGATGGAAAAGAAACTGACAGACATGAAACCCACAAAAAGGTGGAGAAGAGAACAGTAAATGGAAAGGGTCCCTTCTAGAAAAAAATATGCTTCGCTCAGCAAGACCCCTCCGTGTTTAGACGTTTCATTTACCCACGAACGATACATTGGTCATTTATAAAATAACACGTATCCATGAGGCATCTTGTAAAATTGAGCATCTGCTCAGCGTTAGTTCAGTGAGCTAAGCATCAAGCATAACGCGATGATGAAATATGACCAGGTCAAGAGTGGTTTGAAACACTTAAAGAATTATGATGCTTTTTTCTTTCTTTCTTCCTAAACAAAATCTAGAGCGTAGATTTTTATACTTGGATATTATTTGGTTTTGGATAAGCTCGCTCCCAGCAGCAAAATAATGATTCTTAATAACTTGACATTTGTATTTTTACTCTCTTGTTTACAGGTGGGTCATCCTTTGTTTATCTTGGCTGCTCTCCCTCAATCGTAATATGGCATCATCCCTGCAACAAAAAGAATGGTCCTTATTTCATTTGGCCAGCTGGGGAATAGCGTCAATCCTCACTTCAACGGCACTCGTCCATAAGAAAGTCGATGCGGATGAACTGACCGGAATGTGTGGCGTTGGTTATTTGGTAAATATATAAACTATATATTTAAGTATAAATAGTATTTACTTTAGCGTACATATTTAGGGTAAAGTAAAGGACAATGCTAGACATCCATTAAATGAATAGGCAGGAAAAGCCTGAGCATCGATTCATTCGACACGTTTCATTGTTTTTTAGAAACGCCGTATGCATCATAATTAATTAAGTTAATCATACGATACTTATAAACTCCACGCTCACATCTCGTAGGTCTTTGTTAATCATTCATGGATCCTCATGCTGCTTTTCCAACACAGTACATCAACCTCAGAAGAACCCTCTTTAGAACGCAGTGCGCACAAATCAAATCTCCGCTGTCGCTGTAATTCATTATTATAATAATCGTTGTAACTCTTCGGCTTTCTTGATTATTATTATGAACCGAAGCTGAACTGAACGATGCTCTAATACAAGTAATGACTACGGTGAATGACTCAGCGCATCTCAACTCGGACATCATAAACTCATCACATCACTTAAGGCTGCTCAAGCGATGCATTGTGTGACGCGTCATCTTTCATTATTCCTGCACAGTTAATTATTTATGAATGATGATTGCCGCCAAAACATGTCAGCAAGTGGTTGTGTGCCATCAATTAAAATAACGAGCTGAATAAATAGGGAGATGAAGGCTAGGGACATGACAGAATTTGTGCATCCAGGTCCAACGCTATGATTTTTGCTTAAGATTATGTTTAATTCCTTACTTTGGGGAAATTGTCATACAGAATATTAGCAGTTTATATTTTTAACAATAGATACAGAGCTAAAGTTTCGTTTTCCGCAGCCGGATGTGATGTGATTCAAACATTTGTAGAAAGAGAAATAATTGACCAAAACATATCAGAATATCTAAAGTTGATCGCTTAAACCTCAACTTAAACCTTGTTATGAACTATCAGCGAGTTAGTTTCATTTAAGAATAATTGATTTCAATCTACACACTGTTGACAACAGTTTAGAACTGAAGGGTTCTTCTGGTTTTAATAAATAGCAATAAAGGGACAGCCTTGCATGTTGCATGCTAACGTCCTTTGATTTCAAACCCGCAATGGAATAAAGCATAAAATTATAAGCCTATTAATGGTAAAGAAATGTAAAAATGTTTTTCTCTTTTTTTAAACCTCGCACGAACAGGATATGGAGGCACTGACGTATTATCAACTTATTCCATTAAGCATCTGCGTCTTCTTCGGCGTGATCTTTCTAATTGGAGGACTAATCGCTCGAATCTTTTTCCCCGAGTGGAATCTTCCATTGTCGGGTTTCCGGTTGTGGAAGCCACGGAGTACCTCGTCAGGGCAAAGTCGTTTGGCCGGATGTGAGCTGTCAAACAATTCTGGTGCTACCACAACTATTAGTCACAATAATCAAGGAGTAGCATCTGCTATTAGTGGTCATCATCCATCTCATCACTTACATCATCACCCAGGTCATCTCCAAACGCAGAGCAGTTTTAGAGGTCCACACGGCTACAGCCCCGTCCTCGTCCTTCCAAATCATCCTATGAACTCGGGAATCAGTCATCAACATGCCTATCATCATGCGCAATGTAATGGTGTTCTTAATCCGAATAATAACAATGATGGATCACATCACCCATTTCCTGGACATGGATATTACCCCGGTTGTACCAATCCTGATTTGGAGTCTTTCTATGCAACCGGCAACAGCCCAGCAAGTGTCCTTGGGGTTGCTATCGGTGGTAGTAGCAGTCCAGGTGGGGGACTTGGAGGTGGAATTGGGGGCAGTGGAGGCCTCCAAATTCAAAGACTGACAAAGACCTTAGAAAACTCTAAGGTTGTTTGGATGCGCATCGGCATCGTTGCTCTAGTTCATAGCCTTCTCATTGCATGTCAGGTAAGAAAAAATTGAAATTGTGACTTGTAATTTTTAAAATAAAGTAGGCATTAAATTTCAATTGTCCTACCCCAAAATGGAGACGTAGACGTTACATCTTCTCTTTGGAAAAGAAAAGTTTTAATGAACCCGTTACTTTCTACACATACTTCTGAACTGACAAGATTTTTCTGATTTGTTTTACGTAGATGGGCACAATGATTTACGAGCTTTCGGGGAGAGAAGACTGGGAGAATGGGACGGTTCGTCCTAATTTGCAAATTTTCTACCTGAGACTCAGTGTGAATCTCATTGCCGGGTTTACCACAGGTAAATATAAAATTATTAGTCTTTCTAAATTTGGCCTTTTACTTCGGCCCCTCAAATATTCAAATGGCAACTCATAAGAAAGCTTTATTAGAGTCGGGCGTTTCGAGATACATCATGATTATAAAGTCAAAACGGTTTATCGTTCATATTTATTTTCTTTTGAAAGCATTACCACTGAAAAGTTCTTTTTATATGTCTCTTTAAGCTGTAAAGCGAAGTAATCTCCAGATCGTTTAAACAAGGTTTGTTTATGGTTCTACAGGAATTTTTATGTATGCTCATAAAATTTTGTTCTGAAATTCGAGAGTGAAAAGGCAACTTGTAACTTAACATCTAAAGTCATATAAATTAGAAGCCCCAATTTTTCTTTATCTCCTTGTTACACAATAACGAGATCCTTTCGAAGAAAAGGACATGCAGGGAATGATTTCGATTGCTTTATGATTTTCTTTCCGAGACGAGAAACTGCTTTTTGTCATTTGTCAGTGACAAAACTTATTTTAACTCCAGCCGTCATCGTCCACTATCAGTCAGTCGAAAAATAATGGCTGTGTATTTTATATAAGAAATACTCGTATCTACATCGACACTTAACATAATAAGCATCTAGGAGTTTCCAGCAAAGCGAAACATTAAAACTGTCCACTTGAAATGTTTTGTCATCTTAGAATTGAGTGCGGAGTGTTAACTTACAACTTACGCTTTAAATTTCCACGAAAAATGTATTTTGAAGGACCACTCAAAAACTACCTTTATATTTTATATGCTTTGAACATCTTTGAGCTACGTGTAGCCTATCTATATACATCTTGTTGCATTCCTTACCTGTCCTCAAAAAAGTTCTTGTGGTAGTGCAGGAAAGAGGGAAAGGGACGATAATAAAGCAAGTCAGTTTAATTTTTCGTAGTTATTATTACAAAGGAAAGGACACTCGTATATAAATAATAAAGGTATTTCATTCCGGTCAGGGAAAAAGAAACAACAACAACGAGAGGCTCTCCCTTTGTTAACTGCCTCGGTTGACAGGAGTAAAGATCAATATTATCGTTACAAGAAGGACAATATTTTCTTAAGTGTCTTCCCTACCAGTAATCATGACTGCGTTTATTTTATTTATTTTACTCATGTTCTTGAGTGTTGAACGTGAGGGGAAACTTGAGAAAAAATTTGGTAGTTTATATTTTAGTGAATGTTATTCATGTTTATTTAAGATATTCCAGTACACGATGATAGTTGTGCTTCAAATAACAGGATGCAGGTTCTTGATATTCAATAGGTTTCCTTCTTATTACAGACACGATAAAACCAAAACATTCTCACGGATGGAACGATTTTCCCGTCTGTTTGAAATGCACTTTGCTGTACCTAACATTGTAACCGAAAATACATTAATTCATAGAAATGACAATGCATTTTTACTTAACGTGTTGTATTCGATCTGAAAAGAGGACCTCTCTTCTCAAGTCCTTCTTTCAATACTTCACTTCACCTTCCACCTTCTCCGAAAAACGCTTCGGCAATGACGTTTAAAAAGATTTAGCTTTGTACATATTTACATTTAGTACCGTACTATGAAAAAAAGCCAACTGGAACGAGGCACTTAAAGCTTTCAATCTCATTTCTCTCGTGTCGTGACTTTTCTACAAACTTTTCTTAATCAATTGTTTTGTACTTGACAGGTGTGTGGGTGCTGTCAACATACTCCTGGACATCCTTGTCTGCCTTGACAAGAAGGCATTGTTTTTGCTTCCAGCTACCGACGAGTGGTAGCACTTCAAAAAAGAACAAGTCATCCCATCATCTTCACCATCACCACCACATTCAAGGTCAAAAGTCAGCCACGGTCCCCATTCCCAATTCTGTTGTGTCCCCTCTTCTCCCAGTCCCAAGCAATGGGAATTCATCGTCCATCATCCCAAGCAGTTTGCCCCCTCCAATGATTCCAGTTCCTGCTGGATCGTCATCGTCATCTAATAATCACAATAGCACTTTGCCGATTCTAGGCTCTAATAATACTTTCACCGCCAGAGGTGCACTCGCGGTGCACAATGGAATGCTACCCAGCAGAATGCACAACGGTAGCAGTATTCATAGTCATCCACTGCCACCACTTCCGGCGAGAAACCCGCCAGAGCATTTATCAACTCAACAACATCAACGAATTGACTCGTGGCGAAGAGGCGAAACGATTGTTTAAATCTGATTCATGCTAAGTGCTATGGTGGTCAATATTTCATAAATAATCCACTTCTCATTAAACAAAGATCTTAATAACGGAGTTAATCCTGTAGTGTTTATTTCTATACCAAAGAATTTCTTCGCGAGTGCAACGTTTTCTTACGTTGAATGGATCAATCCACTGGAATTTATTTGCCCCTTTCAGTGATATATTAACAAAGCATTAAATTAGTCGCTTAAATGCTGATCGTATTAATTGCGTGCGTACCATTTTCTTGTAATGCACACGTCGATATTTGTTGTGTACACTAAATTGTATAGTCTTTGATAACCCCTTTTACGTATCCGCTTTGTAAAAAAGTTGCCAGATGATGTTTGCAGAGACAGTGAATATTGCCTTTAAACTGCAATTACATTTAGCTGTTCTGTTAGAAGTACAAAAGTTTCTGCGAACCGGCATAGTGTGTACATTTTGAGTAAATATGTCGAGCTACTCATTATGCTACTATGAAATCTGAAATCTCATTGTAATTCTAATACCTACCTTTTCTCTTACTAAGCTAATCTGTTCAAAACACTTATAAAAAACATTTACACCACAAAATTGTTGTATATGTAGCTTTTGAAACACTGTATATTGTATTTTAAGGTACTGATTTTGAGACGTGGGTAATAAGCAACTTTAAATGAATAATTCATTATTATTAATATACTAAACAAAAAGACTTTTATATCTTTATTGTTATTGTTATTACTATACTGCATTAATTTGAAATTTTACCAGTGACACAAAATAAACAAAGTACTATTGTTATACAAAATTCAGCGTTCCACTTTACAGTTGTTTAAGCATTCATTTTGAAACAGGAATGAAATAAACTCGTGCTGAGTTAAATCGATTAGGTCATCCTAATGGCATTTTCATACTTACCCTTATGCGGGAAGGGAGGAGTCGAGCAGATTTCTGTAAAAATTCGGAAGAAAATTGGCACTCTCACTTCGATTTTCTTAAAAATGTCTGATATGATGTCATTTTTTATTCGATCAAAGAAAAAAATCCCCTTTTTAACACAAGACATGTTGAAAGCATGAAACATTTAGGGTGGTATCATGGCAAGTTGTTGATGAAACAATTGACTTTAAAAAACATTTCGATTCATACATTAATTCGGGTTGTTTTATTTACTCTGTTGGTTCGGTTATCTACCATTGGCTTTAAGAAAATATCACGATATCGCATAATATCACCTTTTTACATGAATGATTAACTTGGCATTTTCTTATCATTATGTAAAATACTGAAGTACATTTTCCTCGACAGTGGATAGATGCAACTAGACTAGAGATACGGTCTGCGAACGTATTTAGCATACTAGTTCAATAAACAAGCATGAAATGCATAACTGCATTCCATCGTGTCATGCACGACACCAAAGAAAACACCTCCCAAACTCACTCATCGTTCAACAAGCTCCGGACAGGTAAGTTTAAACTTTTTGGTTCATCTCATCTAAATCTAAACTAAACACATTTTGCAGACTTGATGATAAGGGGAACAACGGGACGACACATGGCACGATGATAATTAATGCTAACTAGATTCTGATTATTCTGTTTACTATTACTTAACTTTCTACTTCTGGTTCCATTATTCGGGCGCCATACGGCATCAACACATTTACCATTTAATAAGAAAATTTTAAACGCACAATTTATAATCTGCTTGATAAAAAGGTGTCAAAGAATGAAGATTTGTAAAGGTTACACTTCACCGTTGATCACGCGATTCAATCGTTTTTGCATTTAACAATGCTCAGTGGCTTAAAAAGCGAATTCTCAAGAGTGTTAAGACTAGAATCTTTGACAAATCAATTAAGGTCAGAAAAACAATAGAAGCAATAATAAGATTAACCGATTTTTGGTAATTGTTCCTTCGTTTCAAGACAGGAAATGTATTTTCTGCGCTGCCTATCCCCATTTCATTTCCTTCATCAAAGCAAATCCAATAACACGATCGTATTTCTTTCTTTTCTTTCTTCGCTACCAAGCAATGCTTGTAATATGTAATTCAGGAAGAATAGTCGAAATATTTATCTACTCAGAATTATTACCACCATAAAACACAATGGTACAATAATACGCTGAGCAATGACCAGTCAATAAGTCTGAAATAAGTAAAAGTGAAGGAGACGGGAACATCGGCAAGAGGTGATGTGCCTATTTGAATTTAAATAAAACTGAACGGTTTCATAAGCCATAGAAGTAAGGATAAAAGTTTGCTGCTGTCGTTCGCGTTCTTTCAAGGTGCTGCACCTCATAAACATGCCTACGAATGTTTGATGATTCGTCTAGAATAAACAATTGACTAAACCCAAACCTTGACTTGCTGGCAATTCACTTGTCATCGTATATAACGTTTAAACAGCTACTGTGCCTTCTTTTGTAGATTTATTTATTATGCTTTATGAACATCCTGATTTAACTCTGCCTTCGCTTTTTTGCGTCATTATTCAACTGGCGAAGACATACATGTACATTCTCATTTGCTCATTTCATTTCATATTAAGATAGGTGATTTGTATATTTATGCACGTTGTAAATATTAAAGAGTATGGTGCATCTGTCTCTGATACAAAGAATACAACTTTTATTATTCTTTCTGAATGAAAGTAAATATGTGTGGTTCCGCTAAAGATTTCGATGAATAAAAAACAAAACAAAATCGTCTGGAATTTCAAACCCTGAAACAACAAAATGTTTACGCACTTTAACTTACCATGCAATACGACTACATAAATAAGTACTGATTTTAAACTTTTATGTAACAAGTTATCGTAAGACGTGTCTTAAACTTGAATCCGAAGAATATGTCGTTCGTTGCTGGTTAGCCAGGTGCTGATACAATGATACTTGACATTGCATTATTAATTCATATTTCTACAAGATGATGGTAAATCCAACACTCTTTTTTCTAGTTTCAATATTTACAGTGGCAGGCAGCGAGTGCACTGTTTGAAAAAGGAAAGTTGTGTAGTAACTTTTGAAAGTAAAGCTTACGAGATGCGTCTTCGTCTCCTACCGCTCCAAGAAGAAAGAACTAAGAACACATTATAAATGTGTACAAAGCACACAGAGAGCAAAAAACGAGGCTTGTTAAAAATTTGTTAATATTGTTATACGAGTTACACCTCCAGAATTCTAATTCGTGGCAGTCGTGGTCACTCCTTTATTTTCCCTTTTTCTTTATTCTCTGATTATCATTGTTAACCTTTAAGGTTTTGCTGAGCAAAACAATTCCCACATTTGACTGCTGGATGCAAGGACAAACAGCTTGAACTTTGCTGGTCGTTGTAACTCTTTCCTGGACGGATGCACGTAAGCATTCAAAATATATATACCTATATGAATGTCTGAGGAAATTTTGTAATAGTTTTATGAGCTTCTGCCTACTTCTTTCTCTTTTTCCTGGAGTGGTCTAAAAGCGTATGCAGTGACATAATAAGGCAATGGTATTGTGTAACTTCTAACAATTTAACAATGTAGCAAGTGAAGAAAATGAAAGATTCTCTATTTATATATCTAACTTTCTTTATTACCATTATTGCTTATTATGATTATTGTAATGTTTGTAATGCTAACTTGGTTTCGTCTAAAGATGAGCAATGATGTTGGCTGGTTGGTGGTGGAGTTATTGCGTAATATTATTAGTGAGTTTCTTTTGTTACGGCTGAAGCAAACCGAGCTCTTGCTCGCCTGGACTCCCAAAAATACCAAGGAACACAGGGAGTCAAAGTCAGTTAAGGCGTAGTAAATAGTGATGATGATGAGGAAAGGAAAGAAGGATTATTGTTATTACAGGAAGACATCTCGTAAAGAAACTGACTGACTGGCTGATGTTAATGCTATTTTTTACTGTACTTCAAATAAATAAAGACTCATCTTCACTCACAAAATTTCTGTGACTGGCAGTAGACCTGAGCTTCCTATGAACCTGCACACAATGAATTTTTATTACTGGAAGTCGTGCAGATCAAAATGTAATGAAATGGGTAAGCATGGAGTTGGGATAAGACTTTCGAGATTTTGAAACAGATATTTTCTCTTTATCAACATTGTACCTGCTGCTGTAAGGGAAGGGGTTTCGTGGTGTGGTGTGTATGACTCTGGAAAACTCAGATTCTTGCCTGGTGCAGTGTGTCCATGAAAATGGGAAAGGAAAGAAAAACACACAAGTCTTAAGGAAAACAAACGGAAGACAAGAAGCAGTGGAGGGTGCAGTATTCTTTACACAGAGAATAACAGAAATAATAATTATAGAATTTGAATTGTGTGCATGACTTATTTTGTTGGACTTGGGAAGGTAGGGGACAGAGATGAAGGAGACCAAAATTCTAAATCAGGCATCTCCAATTCAACAAGATAATGAAATAATGAATATTTGTGTGTTCGCCAGCCTTCCGTAAAGCAAAGCTAAACACATAGGCATGCAAGCTGTACAGTATGAGATAGAAGTTATATGCTACACACATATAAACATTTATATTAGCCTCTGTAGTTGTAGAAATAATAATAAAGTAAATAGAAGGGAAAGGTTCCAGTCCAGTTAACTTTTACCTTAGAACACACCAAATCACAATAAGATTTTTCCCTCCCCTTCTGCAACAATAACTTGACTTTTATTTTTTGCTTGAGTAAGTATTATTGTTCAATTTTTTTTGTATAAAAACCATAAAAAACATTGTATTTACACAGTTCATCCAAGAAGTAAAAATAGTGTCCTGGTATGCTGGAGGAAGATGCAGATGGTGGTCATTATTGTAATAAACATAATAGTAATCATTAGATACGCAAAAGACACTTTTTGAGAAGAAATTGTTGAAAACTCCCCAACAATAACTTGAGATTCTCTTGCAGGTTGCATCGTTCTGAAACACTTTTCTTGCTGCTTCGTTTCCTTCTATTCAAACTATCCTTGTTTGGTTGATTTAATGATTTGACAATCTCCAGCCACATCTTCCTTTCACAATGGAAGCTTTTTTCTTCAATGCACTTCTTCAGAGCGAAGGATAAAAAATAAATGGTTAATAGGAATCGAACGTGAAGTAGTTCTTAAAGAATATATAATTGTGCATTTCATCTTTTCAGGTAGACTTTCCCTGTATCTTGCATTGTGCTTATAAAGCTTCCTGAGTAATCAATATAACTGCTGCCTCATCATGACGAGCGTCATCATTATTGCTTTCTTTTCCTCTTTTATTGTCAAGACCGTGGTGGTAGTAACTAAGTGGCTAGTGGCAGCAAGCAATGATGGAACTTTTTTTTAGCTAACTGACTGCTGCTGCTTATTCAACTCCGCCTCTGTTATTACACACCACTTTTTACATAATAAAATTGAAAAAGAGAATTGAAAATTAAATACGTAACAAGGTCTCCCATCCCCGTCGTCTGCGTCTCCAGCTTTTCAACAAGGCACATTCCGTCAGCCAATCTGTCCATCCACCACTTCTTGATCTAGTGATCTACATGTACGAGAAACTGACTACCATCGATTTAACGATCTCAGTGAAATGGTTGGAGAAAATATTGTTACTGTTTTACAATCAAAGCATGATGAAACAAGTGAAAAAGAAATCATGAAAGTGTCTCCATAAATGATGATGAGAAAGAGATGCAGAGGTTGATGTAAACATTTAAATCTTTGATCATGATCTCAGACAAACCCAGACTCTCACAAATGCAATCCCTAATGAGCACACCACACCAGGAAAAGCAAAATAAAAGGGAAGCACATTTCGACTTATTTGAAGTGGAGCTGAGCTTAAAAAATAGAGACAAGGCTCTGGAATGTAACTTAATAAAGCAACCAAATACTGAAGTAAAGAAAATTGTTTTGTCAAGAGGAAAGATCTCGAGCCCTAATTTAAACAAAACATTCAAATTGGCTTGAAAGGGGCATGAGATTATATTAACGTACTACTAGTCACCAAGCTAAAAACCATATTTTTGAAAAAAATGAGTTTTCTTTAACACCAGAAGTCACTGAATTAGTCATCAAATTGTCACTCTGAACTGAGTTCATTGATTAAAGATTGGAAAAACATACAGATATGCTTAAACTATTACTTGGCATTTTAGCTCCTAAACTCCTACTATCATAAAAATGAATAAAAATTCATAACCAACAGTCCAGCTACTGAAAACACTGAAATATAAGTTCCTATTTTACATGGTAAAATGTCAAGCTCAGGACATTCTGAAGAAACGAGAGACCTCCGTGGACAGTGAAGTGGTGAAGAAGTAAAATATTATTGCGTGATGAAAAAAGACGTAAAATGTACCCGAAATAATTTTTTGTTTATTTTAGATGCTTGAAAAAACCATAAAATACAAAATATATTGGAACCCGAAAATCTTGGAAGGGATGTACACACATCTTACCTAAATAAATGAACAGGGCATATCATTCATGACGATCTTAAAAATCAAATGCATTCAACCTGCATCCACAAATCTTTAACGTGCAACCAGAAATGCTTTAATCATGACCACGCATTCTAAAATATGTACGCAAACCTGCCTTGCTCTTATAATGATTCCGTTTCTACAATCTCAAGACGCATACACTGGTAAAGACCGAAGACTTTTTCCAGTGCTTCTCCTTTATATTCATCACATTGTTATCATCATCCTTTTTCTACGAAGATAAAAATGTATAATGTCCGTTGACAGAGTGGATGAAGGAGGGTTGAACCCCTCGAAATTAAAAACACACAAAAATGATATATTGTGACATTTGGGATTCAGAAAAAACTGTAAATCAGAATTAGAAGAAGACCCTTTTCTTTCTTTCTACTTATTCTTCGAGGTACCAAATTTGAGTCTTGAAACATATGAGAAACCCCCATCTTCACATTTTTCGTTCATTGCATGTGTATCAAAATATGCTGTCTGGTCTTGAGTTTTTTTCGTAAGAAATTTTGTTTTCGAGACATCGAATATGATGGCTGATTTGTGATTCCATGAATTGTAACATTTTTTATAGATTTCGCTATACACATGCCTAATTTATACGGTGGTGACTAATCTTTGTTTTCAGCCATGTAGATTCAAGTCACTTTCACGTCTACCAGCATTAACATTCAACAAGTTGAGGGACGATGTTGTGAGCTTACATACTTTGAGATTGTTATATCGCATGCTACGAGTTATTTGAAATACTTTATGCTTCCACTTTCATGGATCTGGTTGCTCGATGGATGTTTAGGCACCACAATAAAAAATACACATGCAAGCAAGTTTACACAAGATCCTTGGTCAGACCCTCCCTCCCTCTTTGATTTCAAAACCAACAAAATATTGAGAGTATCAAATTGTACATACTTTTCCAATGTTTGTTAAACTGCATCCTACAATTAGAGTCAGATACGTTGATTCACATCAAAGAAAATAAATACTGGAATTGATTGACGCAACTGTCAGAGTTTATTAAGTTTGGGTTTATTATTTAGTAATTTATCCTCCTAAGAAAGAAGGTAAGCTACCTCTGCATCATGCCAAGCACAAGATAGAAAACCAGAGTACCCAGTTTACAGCACAATATTTCAAAAAGGCACCTGCATTAACAAACAAGCAATTCATACCCGATCATATTACCATCAGTATCATCATCATTATTTTCATCATAGATGTTGGACTGTTCCTTGTTGTCCAAACCAATAATAATATTTGCAAGTTTGAGGAGTACGAACGATCCCACGATCTAGGTGGCCTCGTCTTCTGGCTAACCTTTTTAAGCAGAGTGATTTTGAAAAGAAGTTGGAGTTTCTGAAAACTATGTGGGGTTCGGTCTACAACAATAATTTTCTGACTTGTTTGTTTGTTTGCCAGAACATTTCGTTACGAGCCTGGAGGTATCATCATTCCTTCATCATCGCTTGGGCTTGTCTAGTTTGTTTTTCATCTTGACTCTTGCTCTAACTGATTCCGTTTCTTCGTGTCTTTTCTGTCTACTTGAACAAATAAAAAATTCTGAGATTTCAACAAGCCTCAAATCCATTTTTTATGAAATAATAATAATAACACGTGAACCAACCCTCCAGCTCAATAATTGTCTACAAGACTACTTGATCAGGTTCTATTTTATGCCTGCTTTGGGAAGCAAATGTAAAGAAAGAGTTAATCATTATTATGTTCAAGACAACTATTTCCCGTGGCAGGTATTACAAACAAGCTTCAACTTTCCTTCGCTTGATGGACGATGAAAAAATGCCAAATTAAAAAAATGTATACCGAAGCCATTATTATATTTAAGTATTCATTCTACGTATGGTGCTTATTTTAATTTACATTGGAAAAGATCATGATTATGATTATGATCGATATGATACGAATGTTCTAATAAAAAGTGTGTTTCTTAGTTGAGTAAGATGCCATTAAGCTCACATCTTGTTTTTGTTTTACATGCAACTTGTAGATTATTGCTTTCTTTTGAATAAATATTCTCCCAACTTATCGGCTTGATGAGGTTTTGCTGCTTTTCATTATTACAGCTTTTGTAGGACGATCACCAATTTAGTCCAGACCAAAAAGGCCACAGTTGCCACGCCAGGTTTCCCTACATGTTGCATACAATTATTATTATTATCATTACGTTCAACCCCGTCAGTCAGTTGTATAATCATCTACATAATAGAAGAAAGATGAATGGCAACCAAGTCTGTGGAAGCATTGTGGAAGCGTGTGGAAGTATTGTGGAAGCGTGTGGAAGCATTGTGGAAGCGTGTGGAAGCATTGTGGTTCACCAATTTAGTCCAGACCAAAAGGCCACAGTTGCCACGCCAGGTTTCCCTACATGTTGCATACAATTATTATTATTATCATTACGTTCAACCCCGTCAGTCAGTTGTATAATAAATAATAAGCGAAAACCAAAATAAATAAACACTTGCATATAATTGTTATTTATTAAAATATGTACAACCACCAAGCAAACAAAGTAAATGAAACCAGCAAGTTGTTAGGTGCAAGGATATGTAAAGTGAGACGATGAAAAATACACAGCTGGAATTATCTCCTAAGAAAATTTACTCTTGACGAATTGAATCCATGATAAAATAATGCAAAGATAAAGAAGAGTTTGGATTCTTGATGAAATGAAGGACGGCTTTCATGTTGAAGTATGTGACTTGGTCTGACTGGACAACGGGAGGGAAAGACGAGCTAGAGAGAAAGAGAAAACGAGGTAGCCCGCCCACCGATTACCATTATAACCTCATAATTAAACAAACCATCTGCCATAAAATCTCACAACTAAAATTACTTGTTATTACTATCCGTATCGTCAACAAACAAAGAAATACTAAAAAGAGATATCAGTTTTTGGTATTTAGCAGCACTGAAAAAATTGTGAATAAATAAATATTCACCAACATGCATCGTGTAAAATACAATATCTATTTTAATTTATTTTCCACGTTCTCTCACCCGCCCATATTGCAATAAAAAATTCACACGTCTACGTCAGAGTTCTTGAGCACACATGAAAGATCTACAGTGTGCGTGAGTAAAAATTAGGCTTATTAATTTGCATTTTAAATACTGATTGTGTTACTATAATAAAACACAAAAATTCAAGTCACATAAGAAATAGTCGTTTTGAAAACTCTCGTTATTATATTATAGCATGACTAAGTGAGCCAGTAACACCGTCGTTTAGCCCCGATAGATTGTTAAATAAAATTGTTCAAAATGCCATTTAGGTGTGTTAGGTTGTGTTGTATGCAAAACTTCCAAAATTCGATTAATTCATGATGCAAAGAACAACATGCAAAGTATCAATTTTACTAAATTACGCAATTGTTTCGATCATTTTTGGTTTATGGATAAAATTTTGACTAGGAAAAGTAGAAGTGGAAGCCGGAAAGGTTCCGTTGCATGGACATTTCTGTTTCTAGAAGCTAAACATACTCTCTCCCTCTATGGCCAAAGAAATCATGCTCACTTTGTTCCCATCTCAAAGAACTGTTTTTAAACCGAAACAATATAATACAAAGTTTGGCGTTGTAATTTTTACAGGCTTGAACATGCACTCAGAAAATAGGCAGATGACATGGCATAAAACTACGTGTCGCCACTTTTGAGAAAATGATTATGACGGTAAATACACAATTCTTTCACAGAGTCATCTCCTTTCTCCTTCATTGGCATTCAGCACCGCATATGCAAATCATATTTTTCGGACGCCAGTCACATTTCCCCATTGAAAACTGCATTCTTTACATGAAAAGCAAAAGACGAACCAGAAATGATGGACGGTAATTTCACACTAGAATGTGTTAGAAGTTTTTGTTCAAGATGAGACTCAAAAGTTCAGCCAAGGAATTCATAGTCAAGGAATGACTAATTTATTTATGATACTTGTTTTTGTAAATGTGATTGAAAATTATGATTATGTTTGCAATTCTCCGTTTCTCTACAAGTTAATAAATACTTCAAGTAAATGAATGAATTTGGAACTTTTCTTTAGATTTTAACGAACGAAATAAAAATGCATAATCATTATTATTTTCTATAAGCCTAAACGATAACATTAAAATATTCAAGGACTTCACGAATCATGTTCACAGGTGGTTCGAGCTCAGACGCATCGTTTATCAATCACAAGAATCCACCGACAAGAAAAGCTGTGCGACTTTTTTTAACCTCTTCTTACAAATCAATTCAAATTGCATGTCTATTTAAAACGAAGACTTAGAATAAAAATGACGGTAGATGCAGACAAAGTAAACAATCATCAAAGGCACAGCTTTAGAATTAAAAGTATTCAAAACATGACACCATCGCCATCATTCGGCATTATAACAAATACCACTCGTTTATCCCATCCGTCACATATCACTTCATTTTATACATAAAAAAGTATATTAATTTATTCGTGGGTAGTCAGACGAAGGAGCCAAAAACTTGCTTCTCAGATGCTCTCCATGACTTCTTCGAAATCATTTCTATTCACTTTTCTCAACTGAAGCATTCACATTCCATCACAACAGAAGTAACACTTGGGGAGAGGCACTAGAATGGTGAATGGTTGTGTCAGAGAATGAAAGATGAAGTATGAAGAGTCTCTGCTGGAATTCTTTTTAGCTTATTCGTGATTTTTTATATTCGCACCTTACAGATGTAAGAAGGCATTTAGTATTGCAATAAGGCTTGATAAAAAGCAAAATTGTTCCTTTTATACATGCAATCACATTGTTTAAGTTTTGAACACAGTGCTTATTTTGAAAATATTATTGCAATTCCTATAGCTTTTTTCACTACGGATCCTCTAACATCTTTTCTTGTCACTTGACAAAAATGATTTTTTTAAACGTTCTATTGAATCTCTAACTTCAGCTCATAAAAGTCAAAAGTCCTTCAACTCTACTTTCCAATGCGCTCTTTGAAATCATCTATTATTTCAAACGAAAACGTTAGTGGATAAACCACTGGTGTCAGGTAGAATAAACCAAGGAATTCCCATCCTGTCTTTTCCGTCTTGAAGCACCTCTACTTAAGAGGCAACAAATGGCTTCAAGGATTAACTTCACAGCTTTTAGAGATATTTTAAAATAAGGGCCCTCGGTACAACATGGAATGGCATTTCTTTATTTATACGAAGCAAATTTCATCTGTGAAACACAATCCGTAAGAAAAATTGACCCAAGCAGTATTCTGAATTTACACCAATACAAATAATCTAGCACAATGATGTGCATAAATTTTCTAATACCAAGTTGGTATTACCAACTTCAAATTGGCATTCAAATCATCGAGAATAGAGTCTCAAAAGTCTCGTAATTAGACAACGGAGTGAGAAAACGGAACGAGCAGTGGGACTGTGTGATTCCAATCTGATAAATAGTTTTAACGGGAAATTTGGTGCAATGAGATCAGCGAGGCTTGCTAAATCACAAAATCGGTGGTACATGTTTCATGCTATTAACCAACACTTGTAGGTTAAAAGCATGAAAAATCTACCACAGATTTTTTTTGTTAATTTGCCTTCCCCAAGAGCGCAAGGCGCAAAGGAAAATCACTAAATGATGTTCCTATCTGTTTCTTATTGAAGCTTTGATATCTTTCATTTTGTTTCTCCTCTGTGACTAATGCATTACAGCAGAATATGCTTATCAAGGATCAACTCCAAGTATGAAGTACTCCTTCCATGTCTTTCCTACATATAGTTTTTGCTTGAAACGGAATATCTTCACCCCAAATAATCTCCGACTTAAGCCTAAAGTGATCAGTTGAAGATGAGCACAGATCTGTCGACTTAAAAAACATGAACATGTGCATTGTGCACCAATAACAAACATGAAGATCTTCGGGTTTTGTTATCCATAAATCATTGCTAAATAAGATAAGTCGGCCTTCCCTACGGCGGTCGTGGGTAAAAGGATAAACTGGTTGCATTACAAAATGTGTTGCGCAGATGCCTGAAAAAATTCATGAGCTTTTCTCATAGTTTTCACCAAAATTTCAAGTACAAAGAAATTACAAACCATACTTTACCTCCCCAGAAATATTCCCACTTTTAAAATGACTTAATAATGATTCAAATTAAATTACAGTCAATGTTAAAGTGCAGCATACATGATTATAAAATAAAACGCAAACCGGGATGATTATTTCAAATCACTAACTTACTTAAGGATACTTTTACATTTGGTTTAATTAATTTCAGTGCAATATTATTAGCAATTGCTTATAAGTAGTTGTAGCATCATATCCTTGTCTCATAGTCATAACGTAACTTAATGCAAAACGTTTGATTGGTTTTACTGACTCCAGTGGACTGGTGTTGTCCTAAGGCTAGGGTCAATGAATTTAATATTTCCCTACATTCATTTTTAACTCAACAACATTCTCAAATTCCTTGTTTCTCTAGCTCTCCTTCACTTGTAAAGCCTTTAATCAGGCTGTCTTCTGTGCGTATGCCTGAACATAAACAATGCTGCTGCTAACGACTAACGAGGTTTTCATTCTCACCATATAAAAATGATCGCCGTTTCTCCAGCTTCAGTCACGCACAAAATTCAGTCACAGTCATCATATGAAAATTGGCTGACTCACTCTCAGGCTTCGTTCTTGAAACGGGCAACAAAGCAAAATAATAAAGTTGGTATGATTCAATTCGTGTATCCAAATTTGATACTAGCACAAAAATTTTTAAAACAGCGTTTATTTAGTAAAATATCTGAATGTCAATGTTATGATGTACAATTAATTTATTTAGTGTTTCATGTCCAGTCCACACAGTGGTAAACTGAATGTTCTTACAATTTAGTATAAAGTAATGGCAATGCAAAGGTGTGTAAAGGCAATGCAACTGAAAAATGCTACATGAATTAGTGTTTCGCAAAACCTCCAGTAAAATTGCGTTTAAATGTGCTTTCTTCCAGAAGTTCTGATTATGATGACACTCATCCTGATGTATGGTATGATTATGGTAAGCTCAAATAAGGGACCAAGTCAGACAAAATGCGTTTAGTTCTAGATAAAACAACTGGAATAGGCATAAACAGTAGAGAAGAAATTGGTGTTTGTACAGAAATGACACCTTTATGACTGTTGTGTACTCTACTAAAGTTCATGTGCAACGTACATAATCCTTAGAAGGTAAAACAAAATAGAGAAGCGTAAATAAAGATTCGATGCAATTATTTTTATCACAGATAGTCAAAGTGTAACTATAATGTACATAATGCATTGCTTGACCGTTTACTTTCACAGTAAAAGTCAAAACAAATGCCGAAAACGGCGATGATTATGTATTCTGGTTGTGTATTTTATCAACTTTTCTTCCTTATTGTATTCCTCAAATGTTCTTGTGATTTTGTATTGTACTTTAAATCGCATGGAGAATTTATTCATAAACATGACGGCAACCTTCTTACCGCTCCGAAGAGCCGAGAATGGATTTGCAAGAAAACTAATAACTGCTTGTAGGAAACTGAGCATAATATTGTATAACGGCTACCGCAGCTTCATCAAACAAACTTTACAAAAGCTATTCAACAAATCAAAAGTGAAGATAAGGCAAGAAAAATTAATGATAATAAATGGAAAAACGCTGGGTTGATGAGTTTTGTGAAGGTGGTGCGGCTTGGAAAAATTGACAATAAACATAAAAGCTGTCAACTTGTCTAAGAATTTATGAACTGGGTAACTATTTTTCTTTCTTTATAATAGGTATATATATATTCACACACGCACCCATCTCACTTGCAAAATCTGTTCGCAGGAGAATATTACTTGTAATTTTCAAAGTTTGTTGAAGTGACTCCTGTTTGCGAGATTTGAAAGTGACCCTGATTTCTTCTGTCTTATCAACCTACAGTGTAAGTCTAGCAGACCACAAGAATTCTTTGCATTGTCTTATTTTTTATTTTGGAAAATAACTACACTTTTTATTTCTCATGCTGGGGGACAGTTCGCATTTTGGCAATTACTCTTCAGGCAGGTGTTTCAGCTCGGCGTAGTTTTTTTATTTATCTGCTTGTCATTAGGACTTAGGAGTCACATGCAAGTTAATAAAATAGCAGATTCAGAAAACATACATACACACTCATAGGTATTTATATTTACAAAGTTAATATGCTGTGTGTAAAAACATGTTTCCACATAAGCAGTTTATAAGAATTTTTAAAGAATATTTCTTTATGCTGAGCAAGCAAAGCCTTTTCGTAATGAACAACAAAAATACTTGTTAGCCAGTTGATGAGAAAAGGCCTACAAAGGTCAGAGACGCCGCCATTTAACATTTTATAATGGACATCTGTACTCATAAAATCGACATAAGGGTTGAGGTCAGTTGTCAAGTTTGTCAGGAATGGGAATAACAATAACACTACCATCACAAGTCATAGCAAAAAAGATTTGCATTCTTTCAGGATCGCCGAGAGCAAAAATAAAAAAGTTTTATAATCCAGATCAGACGAGGCGAGTAAGTGCTACTTACAAGACATACATCGCATAAACAAAATCTACGGCATCAGGAAACATACATTATGTAGATATTGTATTTTTCAAACTAGCTAAACTTACAGATTCGTTTTCCCCGTCCAAGTTTAAACGAGTCTTCAAGCATTCATCATCTCTTCCGTCATTCATCAGCCTATCTTTCTTTTTGTTATTATAATCACCTTGCCGGCTCTAGAATGATTTTTACTTTGTTCATGCTCACTAGCTCATTCCTCGCTGGCACAAAATTCATTGGTGGAAGAGCAGGTGGAATCTTATTAAAACTTCAAGAAAATAATTAACGAATCCCCAATAAATAAGTATTCTAACACCGTGAGACAAGATGCTTGCAGCAGGTTGCACCTTATAAATTAAAGGATATATCCAACTATCCAGCAACTCGGATTTGTTTTTCTGCTTCGGTGATTCATGCACCAGTGCAGTGAGAAATCTCTATTCCCTTAGCTTGCCACACCGAAAACAATGATTGCTGAAGCTACCACAAAACTGGATTATAACAATTTTTCCTTCTAATATTGCAACCAACTTATAATGTGCTTAACAAGGAGTTTTATGTATTTCATGTGACTGACATTTTTTGCACGCTTTAAACCAGGTGTACAGCACAAAATGTAATATTTGTTGTAATTTTCTAATATCCTACGGCAGAGTTTTAGAAGCAGCCGCAAAGTAGCAAAACATCAAACACGCTAATCAGCTTCGTCATCATCATCCTATTATCATTATCATGATGATGATCATCATCACATCAGTCAACATTTTTTTCTCGTTATGTTATGAAGTATAACAAGCTAACGAGCAGGCAGAAAGTCATTGAAAGAAAAAGTAAGAGTGAAGCTGGAACTATGAAAGTCAATCATTTTTTAGGAAGTCAGATCCTTTGAAATAAACCCCATTATGTAATCATATTATTTTTTGCAAGTACAATTGGTGAATTCAAACCAATATTACCGACCATTATCGACGTTAGAAAAATCCCATAAAATCTCACGACTTTCGACATAATAGTTGCTGTACAGTAACTCTTGACATTTCAGTAATTATCAGTTTGTAGAAAAATTGCGACCTGTAAATGTGCGTTAGCTATGATAATGTACAGGTTGCATTAATGCAGGTTGCATTAATTAAGAGGTGGCGTTCAGTAACCTTTAAAAGCTGGATCCTCGGAAGTGATTCGACTTAGACCAGGCAATCAATGGCAAGTGGAATTACAAAGTAAATATTATGGTTTGTTTGACTAAATGCATTGAGATAAAAACGCAATGAAATTTATATTACCTAGCTAATACCTAATAATCAAAGAGCTTCGAATTGGTACCTACATTTTCATGTTTTTACCTTGTCAAAACATATCGAATATTGCGCACGCCTGTTTTGGCAGATTTATTTGAGTAAAACCATCAATTAGAAGGTTGAAGCCAAGGCCTAAATAACTCGACAATTTAAAGTCAAATCGAATTATTATGCGTATCAAAAATCAGTTAGTATATAATTTTTATTTCAAAATTCTGAAGAGCTGTGGCCCTTCATTAAACAATATTTAAATTTAATATTAAAAAAAATGTTCACCATTTATTTATAAAGAGAGTTATGAATTGTGAATATTATATAGTAGGTAATCATAAAGGAAATTAAATCAATTTTTCATTGACAGCTAGTGACCTCCTGTCAAACTTACACTCGCCACATTTAACATTTTTTATTCTTGACGTAAAGGAAAGGCATTGTCCATCACTGTCACCATCAGTATCATTTTTCTGCTAGGATGACCCAGCCTTTCCACCTTTCTCTCCTGCATTATTGCATCTAATGCATTTTTCTATGTGAATCGATAACTTACAAACCATTTCCTTAATCGCTTCACAAATTCACAACAGATATTAAGTATATTATATATGTATGCAAGGCTTATGTTTGACCACGAGGGAAATTTAAGATTGAAGAAGAATCGCTGCACCTCTGTCTTTCAATATGAGCTTACTTTTCCCAAGGAAAATAAAACCTATAATTATTGCTTTTCAACTCCTCCTTCGTTGTTAATCTCTAGTTCAAACAAAACCAGCAAGCATACTTATGAAAATGCAAAGGTACATACTGCTATTACGAAAGACAATTTACGATGTTTTCATAACAAACTTTTAATTTGCTCATCCGAACATGAAAAATTCAATGCTCTTCTTTTGTTTTTAAGAAAACCAAATTCACATAGAACTCTGCCTTTGTATGAACAATGGGGACGACAAGAGAAAATTGATGGAATTTGAAGAAAGCACATTTCATTAAATAAAATCTCTCTCACAATCCATAACAATAAACAACACTGACAAGGGCATGAAGAACGTAAAATAATTTTATGCAAAACGAAGCCGTTCAAGTTTCTAGTAAAAGTAAATCAGTCTCAATAAAGAACAAACTTAATAAGCGTCTGTTTAAGAAACCATAAATCCGAGACTTACCGTTAAATACCACAAAGTTCCCAATACATTCTTCCCGGAATTAGAAATACATAATATGTGTCAATTCTGGAA